>CAUZXS010004089.1:0-45807 GCA_963585895.1 Sepioteuthis lessoniana
TGATGGAAAAAATTCTGAAAAAATGAATATATATATAAATATACATGTATTCACCAACAAGGTAATTTAAAGGTCAGGAGTTTAACCAGTTTGAATTCAGAGATTTCCTTTTCCTAGACTAGTAGACATACCAAGGTTTAAGAGGAAGTCTGACCCCCAATTCATCTATAGCTGAAGGGAGAAAGACTAGATTCATAACTTCCTCAAGGCTATTAGCATAATGTGAAATGGTAACTGCCTTGTTGAGGATTGGATCTTACTTCTCTATGATTATAACCTTTGATGGTAACCATTGAAGCATGTGTGTATCTTCTCTCTAAATATATATATATATATATATATATATATATATACAGTGTATCACAAAAGTCTCAAATATCTGCCAGCTCCTTGATGTCGTCATGGAGGAGTGGAAGAGCATTCCAGTGGCTACCTGTGAAGCTCTGGTAAAACTCCATGCCCAGGAGAGTAAAGGCAGTTCTGGATAATGATGGTGACCACACAAAATATTGACAATTGATATGGTGTATGTTAATATTCACAACTTTCCCAAAGGGGTTGTACTCACTTTTGTTGGCAGGGGTTTAGCTTTTAATGGCTATATTTTGATTTATTTTGAAGGGAAAATAAATTAACTCTGTTATATAAGCTGCACACAGACTACTTTTTCATTGGGTCAAAGTGTCATTTTGTCAGTGTTGTCCCATGAAGAGATATACTTAAATATCTGCAGAAATGTGAGGGGTGTACTCACTTTTGTAATACACTGTATATACTTACCAACCCCTACTGCATGAGCAGGATGCAGCACAAAGTCAACTGTATGTGGAGTTTGACAGGTTTGAATTCAGAATTTTCCTTCTCCTAGACTGGTTGTTATTCCAAGGTTGAAGAGCTCAGTCTGTCTTTTTATTTATCTATAGCTAGAGGGAGAAACCTTTCCAAAGGGTATTAAAACTTTGTGAAACACTAACAGCCTTTGAAATTGGGTTGACATGTCCATTTCATATGGTGGTAACTATGGATGCCTCCAAATATATGTACATAGTTTACTTTGGTTTCTTTGTTAATGGCATATCAGCCTTCATTGGTTATTTCATACTAGCCCCATCTTTGTAGAAAAACACAGAGTCACTATGTGACCCATAACCAAAAGGATACGGGGGTTCATACCTATTACATGGGTATTAATCCAAAAGTGAATGTAATATCATGACAGGAGTTTGAATTCACTCACTATGATGTCACAATTTTGCACTATTCCATGGGAACTCACCCATATATATATATATATATATATATATATATATATATTTACCAACCCCTCTGCTTGGGCAGGATATGACTCAAGGTCAATTTTTCAGCAGAGTTTAACAGGTTTGAATTCAGAGTTTTCCTTCTCCTAGACTAGTTGCCTCACCAAGGCTGAAGAACCTAGTCTGCCCTACTATTTACCCATAGCTGGAAGGAGAATATTTGGACTCATACCTTTCCCAAGGGTATTAGTGCTATGTGAAATGCAATCAGTTTTGTCAAAGATTTGAACTCATGTCACCATGTCCATTTCCTACAAAGATAACCATTACACCACTGGCATCTCCACACACACACATATATATATATATATATCATATATATATGGTTATATACATATATATATATATGCATATATATATATATATATATATATATATATAATTAAAATTCTAAAACAAAAACTTACTATCAGACATTAAGCACATTTTTCAGCTTGTCAGTTAATTAAAATTTCACTAACAGTATCATTTAATATACACATTCACTCTCATTGCCATATACACATACACACGCATATATATATATATATATATATATATATATATATATATATATAAAGTGTATGAGTTTTTTTAAACATTTCTTTTCAGTCAGATAGAAACAAGTACAACATGGCAGATTTTGAAATGCAAACGTCTGCAACATGAGTCAACTATCTGAGCAATAAGAAAACATTTTCAAACATTTTTTTTTTATTAATTTCTTTTTAACATGTAATTTTCAGGAGTTTGAAATTTGCACATGCTAGTTCATTTAATACAAGCAGACGTACATGTATATTTACAGATTTACATATGCATGTACACATTTATGCACATAGAGATAAATAAACGCATGCATAAATACACACATATTTACCACAAGCAAGATGCGACATAAGATTTGTACTTACCCCTTTGCATGTGCAGGTCAATTTTTAAGTGGAGTTTAACAGGTTTGAATTCAGAGTATTCCTTCTCCTAGACTGGTTACCTAACCAAGTATTAGGAGCCTTGTCTGCCCAAGTATTTAACCATATATGGATGAAGAATAATTAGATTTATACCTTTAAGGGTATTAGTGCTATGTGAAATGCAGGTCAGCCTCCTTCAGGCTTTGAACTCTTGTCACGTCCATTTCCAACAATAATTACCAGTACACTACGGGTATCTCTAGGATGTGACACAAGGTTAATTTTTTAGTGGAGTAAATCTGGATTTAATTCATAGATCTCCTTTCCTAGACTGGTGTTATGATAAGGATAAAGAACCCTGTCTCCCCAACTGTTCACATATAGATAGAGAGAGAACTGTTGGATTCATGCCTTTCCCAAATGCATTAGAACAATGTGAAATAGAAACTGCCTCATGCAGGTTTTGTGCTTGAGTTACTTGGTTGGTTTGTTCAGTTTTATGGCATATCAACCTTTGTTGGTTATTTAAAGCCAAATCTATTTTTATACAAATAATCAGTTCTATTTCAAACAATTCAGTTTAGCCTGAGTACACAGTTTAATTAACAAAAACATTTTTATTTCAAGCTGTTCAGTTTAGTCAAACAGTTCTAACTGAACCAATTCAGTTTACTATAAGTATAGATTTTGTTTACTCACAGTTAAATATCAAAACAGTTCTATATAAAACAATTCAGTTTAGCATAAGTACAGTTTCAATATTGAAAATAGTTCCATTTCAAACAATTCAGTTTAGAATAAGTATGCAGTTTAAATGTAAGTATTCAGTTTAATTGTCAAAAAACATTTCTATTTCAAGCTATTCAGTTTTGTCAAACAGTTCTAATTCAAACAATTCAGTTTAGCATAAGTACGCAGTTTAGTTCTATTTAACCCATAGGTAGGGCCCTATCAAGTGCTACCACTCTGAGCCAGAGTGGACCTGAGAGCAATGTCAAGGAAGGGGTACACTACATTCCCCAAAGCTCCAACATCACTGGAACCTCACCATCAGATTGTTTAGTGTTATATACAAGACACTCATTGGTCGGAGTGGGGTCTAACCCTTCTGCAGAGGTGCTGTCCAAGTATTCTCAGCCGACTAGGCAAGCTTGATTTACTGATGCCAAAATTGCTTGATAGATAGATAAACTCACACATAATTGTAGACATATACACTCTTGTATAGATACACTTTACCACACTAGACGGAGCCTCTCTGAAACTAGTAGACAAATTCACCTACCTAGGAAGTAGCGCCTCATCAACCGAAAACGACATCGACACACGACTGAGGAAAGCATGGACAGCTATCGATAGGCTCTCGATCATATGGAAATCAGACCTGACCGATAAAATGAAACACAGTTTCTTCCAGGCAGCGGTTATATCGATACTGCTATATGGATGCACTACATGGACGCTAACTAAACGGCTGGAGAAGAAACTAGACGACAACTACACAAGAATGTTGAGAGCAGTATTGAACAAGTCCTGGCGACAACACCCCACGAGACACCAACTATACGGCCACTTGCCTCCCACCACAAAAACTATACAAGTTAGACGAACCAGACATGCAGGACACTGCTGGAGAAGCAAGGACAAGCTCATAAGTGATGTACTCCTATGGACCCCCACATATGGCCAAGCAAAAGCAGGATGACCAGCTCGAACTTACATACGGCAGCTATATGAGGACACAGGATGTAACCCTAAAGACCTGCCAGAGGTGATGAATGATAGGGAGAAGTGGCGAGAGAGGGTCAGGGATATCCGTGCTGGCAGCACGACATGATGATGATGATAGATACTCTTATTCATAAGTATATACACATAAGCATACATACACATAAATGCACACGCATGTATACATACACACTCCTAATTTGAAATTTACGCATGTACACACATCCCTGCATAGATAAATAAACACATACATACATACATACATACACATGTATGCATATATGAATTAATACATAAACACAATTGTACAAGCCCAATCGGCTGGAGCTGTAAAATACACCGACTGCATCTCTGCAGAGGGTTAAGAGATCCACCCCCAGAATGTTTCCTGGATATTGTTATGTTTTGACCTTTTGACCCGGCCAAAAATGCCATTCAAGGTGATGCACCGGAAGGAAGTGACACATTCTAATGGCAGTTATGAGAGGAAATCGCGTGGGCAGAAATTGGCTGATGAAATAGGATGAGGTAAAAAAAAATCCCATTATACTCTCATAGACTGACGCACCGGAAGAGAGTGACCTCTGAACTGCATAACAGTTATTTCGCTCGATGACGATCACACAGGCCATTCCAAAGATAGCAGAAGTGACACATCCTGATCACCAGATATCGGAAGAAAATGCGGAGGCGTGGACGTGTGTCCATATCACCTCGTGGGAGTTTGAAGGTAATATAAGGCTGAAGAATTGGACAGTTGAGTTGAGGCAAGTAGAGTTGGAGGCGGAGAAAGACGAGTTGTAGTAAGGAAAGCCAGCACCCAGCAGAGTGGACTCGAGTGCACCGGTTGAGCAGCCATGGAGAACGAGAAAGACACAATGCTGACGGCCATAACTTTGGGGTCAAAATATTTCAGTTATGTTCAGTCTCCAGCTCCCTCTCACAGCAAAACCCCACACAACCTTTTCGAACCCTTACAAATAAAGTGAGAGGTAAATATTTTTATAAAGAAGTCTTCCTGCATCTTTATCCTGCCTGCATCGTTTATCATTGCATCAGTTGTTCATTGCGTCAGTATGTATCCTGCATGAACATGTACATGAGAATGCAACAATATGACATTACACAATCTGATAGTGAGGTTACAGGCTGAGAGCTTTGGGGAATGTGGAGTACTCATTCATTACCATTGCTCTCATGTCCTCTCTGGCCCAAAGTGGGTCAAATAAAATTATTTGATATTCAAGTAAAGTCAAGTAAAGTTGTCTCCCTTTAGTCGAGGGTGACCCGAAGGCTCCCATTTTGATAGCTACTACACTAAGGTGTAGGAGAGGGTGCTATTCCATTCCCAGGAATGCTCCACTTTACCCTTGATCTTTACTTTATAATGCTGAGTGTTAAGCAAGGCAGCATCAAGTATCATTTTTTGAGTCTTTGGTATGACTCAACATGGGAGTGAACCCAGGTCTCCTGGTCCATTTGCAAACGCTCTTACCATTATGCCAATATCCGGTATTGATATTTAAAGTGAGTGCAAAAAAAAAAGAATCATGCTAAATTGAATTGTTAGAAATAGAACTGTCTGATCAGTTAACTTTGGGTAAACAGATAACTATTTAATTAAATTTTTAGTGTTACATAGCAATACTTGGAACCATTTAACTTTGTGCAAACGAATCAGTAATGCTGATTAGAATAATTAGTGTTAAATAGCAATACTTGTAACCACTTCTCTGTGTGAAAACAAATGATTAGTATTGAATAGAATTATACGTATCAGATTGCAATAATTGAAACCATTTTACTATGTATAAATAATAGTAATACTAGTGTGCAAATGAATTAGTTTTAACTCATTTAAAAAGGAAATTACTAACAAACTAATCTCTTACATATCATGAATATCTATTTAAATGTATACAAATGAATTACTGATGCTTAATTATTTCTGCTATGTAGCAATACTTGAAACCACTTAACATTGTGCAAACAAATAACTAATAGTAAATAGAATTATTTGTATTGGATAGCTATAATTGAAACCATTTAATCGTGTGAAAAAAAATGAGATCAGGCTCATTTAAAAATGTGTTTACAAATCATATATATTCCATGTATATATCTATAAACAGGATTTGGCATTAAATAATTTACAAGGGTTGACATGCCATAAAACCCAACCAAACCAAATTATATATATTTAATATATATGTATAAACAGGATTTGGCATTGAATAATCTACAATGGTTGACATGCCATGAAACCCAACCAAACCAAATCATATATATTTAATATATATGTATAAAGAGGATTTGGCATTAAATAAACTACAAAGGTTGATATGCCATGAAACCCAACCCAACCAAATCATATATATTTAATATATATGGATAAACAGGATTTGGCATTAAATAAACTACAAAGGTTGATATGCCATAAAACCCAACCAAACCAAATCATATATATTTAATATATATATAAACAGGATTTGGCATTAAATAATCTACAAGGGTTGACATGCTATAAAACCCAATCAAACCAAATCATATATATTTAATATATATGTATAAACAGGATTTGGCTATAAATAACCTACAAGGGTTGAAATGCCATAAACCCAACTAAATCAAATATAATTGTTCATGTGAATGTACTATAAACACACTATATGTACGCACATGCATATGTAGATAAATTAATATGTACATACACACACATACACTCATCTATGTGTACACATATTTCTCAGTACATACACATAAGATTGCATCTAGATACATACGTACATACGTACATACACATTTAGATAAAAAAATACATAGATGCGTACATGTATTCACTCATGTATGCATACATGCATTAATAGATACATGCACACAACCATACACTTACAGAACTGGAGTGTCCTCGTGGTCTAATGGTTAAAGTGATGAACTGTGACATCATAGTAAGCGCTTTCGTACTTCAGTCACGCTATCACGTTCCTTTTCGAGCAAATACCATTGAGAAAGGTATGAACCCCCTTATCCTCCCAGCTATGGGTTAAATAATACCACTACTATTCTTCTAGGAGAATGGCTTTGGCATTAAATAACCTACAAAGGTTGATATGCCATTAAACAAAGAAACCATACGAAACTTACATTACTGCACACACATATAAAAACACACATGCACACACACACAGACATATATATATATATATATATATATATATATACACAGATAGATAGATAGATAGATAGATAGATAGATAGATATGTATAGGTATATAAATTGATAGTTTTTCATTAGATAATAAATAAAAAAGCTGAAATGTGAGTTAGTTTTTTTGTTTTTGCTTTTTATTCTATTTTATATTTTTTTTCTGTTTTCTACATTTTCCTGCGTTTTGACCGACATGCATCCCTCATAGTAATATGTCCTGCACTTTGTATCTTGTGACTTGTGGTCTTAAGAGCAAATTGGTAAGCTTCAATGCCCAGGGTGTATATCCATAACCTTTTTCCTCTAACCCAAGTTTTACCTTCATCCTGATCTGTGACTTCCCACTCCTACTCCTTTTCCTCCTTCTCCTTCTCAGGCCATCAGGTTTCAATTTGCTTCATTGCCTTCTCAGGCAAAAATGCTCTTTGCCGAAGCTTACTCATATTTGTCTCAAGAACAAACGAATCAACCATGCAATTCCATCAGCCGTGAAGTTTTTACTTTGTTTCCTTTGAATAAAGGTAAGGATATTATTTTGCTTATACTAATTTTCTTCTTGTAGTTCTTCTCATTGTAACAGTTCTTTGTTTTTAGTGTTATTGCTTTTAGTATTTTTGTCATCGATATTGAAAATATAACTTTTATTCTGATCATCATTGCAGCTGGTTTGGTTATAATTAGAATTTGTTCTCATGTACAAAAGGGTGAGTCAAAATCAGATGGTTCAAGAAATTGTGCTCAGGTTGCAAGAACCTTGATGATCAGGCAAGGTCAAGTATGCTCAAAACCCTGGATTCTGAGGCCATATTCCGAGCCATAGACACAAATCTTGTGAATAGCTGTTGGAGAGTGTCATGTGACCTTGATATCTCACAATCCAGTGTAGTTGGTCACTTTCACAACCATAGCAAAAGCATCTAACCAATCAAATTGTGCCTCATGTTGGCAAAATATTGCATAACTTTTGAATCACCCTAATATTATTTGGACAATTAGTTTGAAATTCTGCTATAGAATATTTTAATGTTCTGTACAAGTATTGATGCCTACAAGTGCTGTAACTCTTTTAATACTCTTGGAAGGTGAAGGTATTTATCAAGTTTTTGCTTTCCTTTAATTTCAGTCTGAGGTCTATTAGTACTGCAAAGTCTTCTAATTAACTAGAGGAATTCACAATATATATATATATATATATATATATATAAACAAATGAGGACAATTATTTAAAAAAACGTTTGATTACTCAAAGGTGCTCAAATAATGGTGACTATGTTGAGAAATAGGGATGTGATCCACAGATGATGATCTTAATTTTGATTTATGGTAAGATTTAAGTATTTGTCTCTCGTTTTGTTCTCTTTGATTTTTCCCTCTGTGTTATGTCAGGACAGCAAAATCCATTATTCAGCAGATTTTCTTTTTTTTGTTAATTATCACTAGGTCTGGTCTCTTAGCCAGCATTGGGTGTTCTGTTTGTATCTCAAAATATCAGAGTATTTTGTGCATCGCATTCTCCAAGATGCATTCTAGTTTGTGCATATACCATTTTGTAGTATGGTCGAATTCCAATTTCTTGCACAATTCCCAATGGATCTCCTTCCTCATTCAGTTGTGTCTTGTCTTATACTCTTTTTGCACTAATTTGCATCCCTCACTTAGTATGTGATTGATCTTTTCATCTCTATCACCCCATAACCTACATTTGCTATTTTGTTGCGGCTTATCTATTTTTTGTTTAATATCAATGATACTCATGATATTGTTTCTGCAGCTATTAGAAGAGTTTCAGTTTCTCTCTTAAGGTTTCCTTTTCTTAGCTATGTCCAAGTCTTCTCATAGGAAATTTTGCTTGTTTGTCTCTTGAAATATCCATACAATAGCTTTTCTTCCCATTTTTGTTTCCTCTGTATTATTTTTCTGTTTCTATACTTAGTCTTCGTTCTTTTTTATGTAGTCTTTGGGTCGATGCATTGATGCTATCTTCAATGCTGGTGAGTCCTCTTCCTCCTTCTTTTCTTGACACATGTCGTCTGTCAATGTCATCTCTGGGATGTAAGACCTTATGCATCGTCATTTGTTTTCTTGTTCTGTGGTTCATTTGTTGAAGTTCATCCCTCATCCAATTTAAGAATGATCCTGAGTACCTCACTAGGGGGACAGCCCAGGTGGTTTTTCTCTTAATGAGATTTCTGCTTAATAGTTTGTTTTTGTGTAGTTTTTTCCTTCTCCTGAGATACTTTTTAAAAATTTTTTCTTTCTTCTCCATTTGTTTGATCGTGTCTGCTTTCAATATTCCCAAGTATTATTTCACTTGTATGTTTCATAGTTTTTTCTGTTCTCAGGTAATGTCCTGGTATTTGTTCACTTTTCATTTTCCTTTAATTTCACTAAAGTTCACAAGCTGAGATGTTTTTTCCTGGTTATTATTATTATTATTATTTTAATTTTTACCAGGTTTTCACAGCTGTGCATATTGGAGGACTTCACTGAGGCCCCTGTGTTTACAAATCATGTTTTTAATATATTTATAAAAACAGGATTTGGCATTAAATAACTAACAATGGTTGATATGCCATGCAACAAAACCAAACCAAACCCATGGATAGCAAGTCTCCTTAACTCTCCAGGACTTTTCTCAGTATTCAAACCCTTTTCAGCTTTACTGTGATCTGAACCGAAGTAAATTCTTTCACAGATTTACAGTTTTCTCAGCCTTTTTTTCTGGTTGTTGGGTTTAATTGGAGTACTTGTACTATGATAGGTATCACTGTCACCTTAATGTTCAGGCAAATCCAGTTTTTCGCTTTCCTATGATTTTACATAGTGATCAAGTGGAATTCTAAAGTACACTAGTTGACAAGTTCTTTAATTTATATTAATGAAAGCTAGATCTGGTTTTCTGGTCACATTTTTATCAGAAAATTCCAGAGGATTTTCCGTATCTCATTTTTCAACATAGATTTTTATCTTTTCATATGTATTCATACAACCTTTCACTCAGGAATTGGATAAGCACTTATTTTTGAAACAGAAAAGTTAAAAGTTCTGTAATGCATTTAACAGCAAGGTTTGATTACAAATGTTCACAGTATTATATTTACCCTAACCCTTCAAATTCCAACTTCTTTTGACTAATCAGAACTCTTAATTTTGATCCAAAATTAATAGTTAAACTTTGGCTATTTTCATTGAGGAATCTTCTCCTTCATTATATATCCTATTGCTGCTGTCTGCCATCTTAATTTTATTTATTATAGCGTGATAATCACTTTGTTTCGGATGGAAATTTTTTGGATAAAGAGTGCCATTTATCTTCAATTTTTCACATCCATAATTGCAGTTGATCATGCCCAAATATTGAAACCTAACTGCCTTTTGACAGCACTTTTTTTTTTTTTGAAAGAAACTTCTCCAGCAGTATGAATCAGTACACTAAGTTCGGACATTTTTTGACATTCATCTGTGACTGAGACGTGAACATTCGGAAGTTGATACAGTCAACTGATAATTTTCTCAAAGAAAATTGTTTGAGATCTATTTAGAATTATCCAGTGATGCTTCACATGCTATGACTATAAACGTCAAGATGTGTCAAATGATCATTGAAAATTTCCATGGTAGAATAAGGCTTTAAAAAACAATAGAATAAGATAAAATAAATGTTTTATAAATGCTTTGTTTTTATATGAGTATATTTAAAACTGATATGTTTATTTGAATACATTACAATAAACCTCTACGATCAAATCATGCAGCCAACTATGTCTGTTTATGGTTGCAGAAGGTCAGATTTTTAAGTGGAGTGGCCTAAGGAGTAGGGTGTTTGCCAATGGTCTGGGAGAGCAGGGTTCAATCTCAGGTTGAGTCATACCAAGAACTCAAAAAATGGTACGTGATGCCATATTGCTCAACACTCAGCATTATAGGGTAAGGAACAAGGGTAATGTGGAGCAATCCAAGGAATGGCGTAGCACCCTTCTTTACACCTTGGCGTAGAAGCTATTGAAAAGGGTGCCTTCGGGTCACCCTCAACTATGGTTACCAACCTTACTTTACTTACAAACAGTTTGAATTCATAGTTTACCTTCTTGGTTTGGAAGCAAAAAGAAAAACTCTTCCATTAACCATCAAATTTTACTATTCTTCTTGTCTGGTTGCCATATCAGGCTTAAAGGGCCCAATCTACCTGCCTATTTACCCATAGCTAGAGGGCGGAGAATAATTGAATTTATAGCTTTCCCAAACAGCTACTCTCACATTTTAAACACTGGTTGCTTGGCAAATTTATACAATGAATACCCCTACACAACAAGTGCCTCCTCTGTAGTCTGTGGGATTACCATTTTTCAGTATGGTCAAAGTTTAGTCACTTGCACACTTCTCAGTTGATCACTTTCCTCATCCAGTGATTATTATTGTTATTATTGTTGTTGTGGTTGTTGTTATTGTTTCTGTTTCAATTTGTTGCGCATTGGAGTAAAATGGGTTATCTTTCTTTTGACATCTTCAGTTTTTGATGTTGCCTGTTATTTCACTTGACTTAGTTCAGTTGTTTATTTCCTTGAAGAAGAAGAAGAAGAAGAAGAAGAAGAAGAAGAAGAAGAAGAAGAAGAAGAAGAAGAAACAAAAACAAAAACAAAAACACCAAGAAAACAATTCACAGAAGTGGAATGGCTGCCATTAAATGTGTGTTTACACATTTTCTGATAAGTAACAGTATCCATGTAAAAAAAAAAAAAAAAGAATCCTGACATAAAAGTAAAATCCTCAAACTTTAAAGAAAGACAACTAAGAGTATCGCACATGCTTTTCAGGTTTTTAATCCTCTTGCTTGTGTTTACTGGTTTCCTTATCACTGATGATTGGTTTATACTTTTGACTGCAGCATTGGTACTTTAGTACGTTTGTTGAGTTTGACATCACGCCAAGCAGATTTGGCTCAAGTGGTGGAACAACAGTCTGCCTACTGGAAAATTCACAGTTTTAGGTCAAGTTAGAAGAATTTGAGCAATAAAACAAAACTTGGAAATTAAGTCCATCTCTCAAATAGTCAATCTAGAACACTGACCTTTCTGTGATGATCCTTTGGTCAATTCTATTCAATTCTGTTCCTATCTATCTATGTCAATAGGTTCATATCTATCTATCTATCTATCTATCTGTGTCAGTCTGTCCATATCGTTCTATCTATCTATCATTCTGTTTTTCAATCTATCTACCTACCAATTAATCAATATCTATTCATATCTATCTCATTAATTCCCTTATCTCCCCAGCTATGGGTTTAATAGCATCACTGCTGTTCTTCTATAAGGATGACTTTAGTATAAAATAGCCCATGAAAGTTGATATGTCACAAAATAAAGAACCAAACCAAGCTAATCATATCTATCTATCTATCTCATTATGCTATATTCTCATATACATGTTCATGCAGAAATATACATATATATGCTGGATAAATACTGATGCAATGAATAACAGATGCAGGAAGACTTCTTTATAAAAATATTTACCTCTCACTTTATTGCAAGGGTTTGAAAAGGGTTACTCAAGGTTCGCGTGTGAGGGGGAGCTGGAGACCGAACAGAAACTTCAATATTTTGACCCCAAACTTAGGGCCGTCAACGTTGTGTCTTTTTTGTTCTTCTGATGCTCAACCGGAGGCCCTGAGGTCCACTCTGCTGGGTACTGGCTTCCTTTACTGCATCTTATTAGCATCTTCTCTGGACCCCCAACTCATCAGGGCCCCAAGCCCCTTCAGCCTGGTGTGGCTTTCCCTACCACATCTCACTCTAACTGGCACTCGAACTCCAACTGTCTTGACTTCTGTCTTGACTGAGCTATATAATAGTTCAACGCCCACTTGATCACCCACTCGATCTTTGAAATCGCATGTTTGATCGTCATCAAGCGGAAATAACTGTCATGCAGTTCAGAGGTCACTCTCTTCTGGTGCGTCAGTCTATGAGAGTATCATGGGATTTTTTAGCTTGTCCCATTTTGTTAGCCAATTTCCACCCATGCGATTTCCTCTCCTAACTGCCATTGGAATGTGTCACTTCCTTCCTGTGCATCACCTTGAATGGCATTTTGGGCCAGGTCGAAGGTCAAAATATTACAATGATATATATATATATATATATATATTTGAGGTTGACCTGATGGCTCCCCTTTTGATAGTTACTACACTGAGGTGTAGGGGGAGGAACTGCTCATTTCCCTATTTTCTTTACTTACCCTTGATTCATACCTTGTAATGCTATGTGTTAAGCAAGGAGGCATGAAGTACCATTTTTGAGTCTTTGGTATGACTCAACCCTGGATTAAACCCCAGTCTCCTAGACCACTGGCAAACATTCTGTTATGTGAATGGGCTGGTGTGCATATTTATATATGTATATATATATATATATATATATGCATACATATATTCATATACATATATATATATGCATATATATATATGTGCATATAAATGTATATGTATATATTTTGATATATATATATATATGCATGTATATGTATATATATTTTTTTATATATGTACATATATATATATGTATGTATATATATACATATATATATGTATATATGTATATATATGCATGTATATTTATATACATGTATGTATTCATATCTATATGTATAAGTATATATATATGTATCTATATAAATATGTATATGCATGTATATATATATGTATATATATGCAAATTTCATTCAACATAATAGACATTTTATGCCTACATATTCTCTTTTGGATCCGTTCGAATTCCCATATTACTTTTATCGTATTTGGGGGGAACTGATTAAGGTATTGACCATAATTGTATGTATCCCTAGTACTTTCTGCCCGACTTTGGGCCATCATCAGGGGAGAATCTGTTACAAAAGTGATGTAAAAGTGATGTATATATATGTATATGTATGTGTGTATACATATATATATATATATGTATATGTTTATTGTGGATCATGGTAATCTTTTGATGGCTGTTTTTATTCTCAGCTATAGAAGCCACTGTTATAGATTAGTAGAAGTTGTTCCCAGATTGAACTATTTGATTCTGGCCATTAAATCGTAGGATTTATATGCCCAGGGTCTGGTTAGGCATGGTGTTAAACTGTCAGAGGGTTTGCCCACTCACCTTCATGTCCACCATGCTGCTTGCCATGGCTTTCAAAAAAAAAAAAAGAATTTTTTCCTCCCTCCCTTCTTTCTGTATTAAGTTTTAACTTAGTAAAATTCTACAATAACTTTCATTTCTAAATTTCATTGGAGTCCTTATCTATGTTTCTTTGTATCCTCATAGGCATTTTATTTTATGCGGACTTAGATTTTCCATTTTCTAATAAAGTCCAATATTATTAGCTTCTCTTGACCAGGTTCAACTCTTACTTGGAATTACAGTATTTTCCTTTTTGTATTTAAAGCACGGATAATATACAGCAATAATTTCACAAATTTTTGACTATCCATTGAATTCTTGCAAAAAACCTACAGGCAACAATATCATTTGCTGACTTCTCCAAGGCCTTTGACTCCATACACAGAGAGAAGATGGGGCAAATACTACTTGCCTAAGGCCTACCCAAAGAAACCGTCACAGCCATAATGATGCCATATAAAAACACGAAAGTAAAAGTCTGCTTCCTAGATGGAGACACAGACTACTTCGACATCATAGCAGGTGTGCTGCAAAGAGACAAATTAGTCCCATACCACTTTATCATCTGTCAAGACTATGTGCTCAGAATGTCTATTGATAAAATGAAAGACAACAGTTTCAAGCTGACAAAGGAAAGAAGCAGAAGATACCCTGCACAAACAATTATGGATGCAGATTACACCAATGACATTGCACTTCTAGCAAATACACCTGCCGAAGCTGAAGCCCTGCAACATAGTCTGAAACAAGCAGCTACTGGCGTAATCCTCCATGTCAATGCAAACAAGACAGAATACATGTGCTTTAATCAAAGAGGTGACATCTCCACAATAAATGGTAGTTCTCTGAAACTAGTGGACTAATTCCCCTACCTAGGATGGAGTGTCTCATCAAGCGAGACATATCAACACGCAATTAGCAAAGGCTATCAGTCATATGGAAGTCAGACCTGATCAATAAAATAAAACACAGTTTTTTCCAAGCAGCGATCATGTCAATACTGCTATATGGATAAACTAAAAGGATGCTAACTAAACACATGGAGAAAAAGCTTGATGGCAATTAGGCAAAAATGCTGTGAGTAATATTGAACAAGTCCTGGGGGTAGCGCTCCACAAAGCAGCAGCTGGTCGGCCACCTACCACCCATCATGAAAACTATCCTAGTTAGACGAACCAGATATGCGAGACACTGCTGGAGAAGTAAGGACGAACTCATAAACGACATACTCCATTGGACCCATTCACATGGACGACCAAATGCAGGACTACCGGCTAGAACCTATATACAACAACTCTGTGCTGATACAAGATATAGCCTTGAAGACCTACTGGGAGCAATGGATGATAGAGACAGTGTGTGTATATATATATATATATATATATATATATATATTGTATCAGTCTATTAATTTCTAACTATCTCTGTCAATTTAAATTTATCTATCTTATATTATGAGACTGAGATAGATAGATATCTATCTCCCTCTCACTATGTCTTTCTCTCTGTCAGTCTGTCTGTCATAAGAAATTTATATCTTTCAATCTACTCATATCTATCTATCTATCAATTTATCTATCTATTTCAGTCGATTCATATCTATCTATCTCGGCATTTTTGTTCTATTAAATAAATGAGAAACCAGATTTCTTTCTTTATCTTCTTTTGAATTAAGAAAGAATTTTTCTAAATTTGCATTCAAATTATTCAAAAAAGTTTTACCCTTTGAAGAACTGATTTTAATTCCTCCCATAAAACACAGGTTTGGAAAGAATCGTATTAACCATGATAGTTCAAGATTTTCAAAGAAATAAACCAAAATAATAACAAAAAAGAAAAATTCTTCAATTAATTATCAAATTTTATTACTGTTCTTAGCTTCAGGCCTCAAGAAATGCAAAAGTTTCCTGATTTCTATGTAAAGTTATTCGTTGGTCAGTTTCTTTTATATTCTAAACTGCTTTTTTTTTCTTTCTATGCATTTAAAAAAATTCCCTTTTGTATTTTAAAGAATTTTATTCAAAGGCTATGTTCATTTTCTGAACTGTTTTCTGAAATAGCCTTCAAGAAACAATATCATCAGAAAGTAGTTAGTGAATACCAATTAAAACATTTATTTCTTTTAAAGACCTATATGGTAGTTCCACAAAATGAAGATGTTTAATATCTTTAGATAACTGTTTCATTTTTTTTAAAGAAATTTATATATGAAAATAATGAATAAAGGTAATTAAAAAAAAACAAATTCTTAATTTTTTTGCCAGAATTGTTCACTATAAAGGTAAACTTGCAAAAATTATTAACTCATACAAAAATATTAGTTTTTGGCCAATTCAAAATGGTAGTAAATCAAACAGAGTTCCACAGCTTGAACAGAGGTCTGTCATCAAATTTTTGGTGGCTGAGAAGGGCTAACCATGTGAGATTTACTGGAGAATGTGTGATGTTTATTATTTTTTTCATCCAAAAAATACTAAAATATGGGCTAAACATGAGTTTGCTACTACAAGCCTGAGATGAAAATACAGTCTACGGAGAGGAAATATGCAGACTCTCCAGCAAAGAAAAAGTTCCAGGTACAGCAGTCAGTAAAGAAGATCATGCTGAGAGTCTTCCAAGACATGAAGGGAACCATCACTATTGATTCCCTTGAAAAAGGTTCAACTGTGAACAGTGCTTCCTATTACCAACTCCTTAAACAAAATTCACCCTATTTACTGAATGACCTCTCATATATGGATCATATCAAAATATTTGCCAAAAATGAAAACGGATTAGGAACCCTCTGACAAGCAATAAGAATATTAGTCCTTTAACATCTGGATGGAGTGAGTTCAAAAAGGCACCATATTTTCCTCAAGTACTTTTGGCCCCAGCTGAAGTCATTTTCAGGGGAACGAAGAGATGAAATGACAAACACTGTGATGATTCATATGCATTTATTTAAAGAGTAGGAGGAAGAACAAGTAGGAGAGGAATTTATGGAAGAGTAGAACTTAATGGAGGTAAGAGAAAGAATATATACATATATATATATATATATATATATATATATGTAAGTCTCTTAAAATATGAGTTGGCCACATAAAATGGCTCCTTATCAAAATTAGGCAATTTAACACAATAACAGATATATCAAGTAACTTAAAAAAGTGGTGCAGGTATAAAATAATTACTGTGATGGTTAATTGTATTAATTATTTTATTATTTCGTTTGGTCAGGTTGTGGATTATTCTGGTGTCTTTTAAGTTAGCTAAATTTTTTGAGTGAAAATCTAGGTCAAATTGGAAAAGGCAAATTGGAAAAGTCAAATGCAGGCACAAGGAAGGAGCCAAGGTTGGCACCTTATGTCAAAATTATGTTGGGGAAGACAGGAAGGCCAAGGGTAAATAAAATGGATTTATGTTATATCATAAGTTTGATGGCAATAAAATAAAAATGTAATGAAAGTTAGAGACACATGATAATTATGATCATATGACACAATAATTTAGTGAGACAACATCACAATAATGATATACTTAATCTTAGAGTCTATAAAAATTTGTGAATTTTGAAAAGCTGTCTGTTGGAAGTCGGTAGTCAATTGAGTTAGATTTGAGACAGAATTGAGATCCACAGAGCCCTTTGAGTGAGAGTCAGAGGCAGGTGACTCTGTGTAGTGGCAATTGTGTCTCTGTTCATATACTCTTACAAGTTCTTTCTCAGTCTCTTGTGCTTTGATGATTGCTAGGAAACTGTAAGCTCTCTGGATAATAAAGCAACAATTTCTCTCCATAAATATATTGGATATATCA
The DNA here is from genome assembly GCA_963585895.1 of Sepioteuthis lessoniana. NCBI lineage: Eukaryota > Metazoa > Mollusca > Cephalopoda > Myopsida > Loliginidae > Sepioteuthis > Sepioteuthis lessoniana. The sequence continues at coordinate 18,116 of CAUZXS010004089.1, forward strand.
TTGTTACACCAATATGTTTCAAAAAATAATTGTTAATTGTTAACAGAGAGTTTTTCTTGTCTTTGAATTGCTGGCACCCAGGCAAATTGCTCTAACAAACCACCCAAACTGCCAGAAGAAGTGCAGATGGATTATGTCATTTCTCATTAGTGGATCTTTCAAATACAACATGGGCACAGAGAGAAGTGATTAACAAACTACCCAGAAACACATCTGGTAGTTATGGAACCAAGGCCATGGTAGAATACCATGACAAGCAGTAGTATCCCATTTGGTACCATGGAGGTGCCCATGGTGTAATGGTTATCATCGAAGGAAATGGACATGGTGAAATGAGTTCAAATCCTGGACGTGACTGATTGCATTTCACATAGCACTAATACCCTTGGGAAAGGTATGAATCCAATTATTCTCCCTCCAGCTATGGGTAAATAGTAGGACAGACTGGGTTCTTCTGCCATGGTGAGGCAACTAGTCTAGCAGAAGGAAAACTCTGAATTCAAATCTGTTAAACTTTGCTTAAAAATTGACCTTGTGTCATATCCTGCCCGAGCGGATATGGTACCATTTGGTACCATGACACAGGTTTAGTATCACATTTGGTGCTATCATCAGTGGTGGTATCACACAGCAGAAAGTGTCAGATTGTTTACACAGGGCTTCAGGCATATTCCTGAGTCATCGAACCCCATATCTACAACAACAACTATGTAAGAATATTTGCTACAAATTTTATCCTAATCAACTCAGTAGAATTAAAAATTTGGGATATTTTTTATTAATCTGTATATATATATATATATATATATATATATAAATTTTGAACAAATCCTGGAAGCAACATCCCACAAAACAGCAGCTGTAAGGTTACTTACTTCCTGTCTCAAAAACCATCTGAGTAAGATGATCAAGACATGCAGGACACTGCTGGAGAAGTAAGGATGATCTCAAAAGTGATATTTTTCAATTGACCCTTGCACATGGATGTGCCAGTGTTAACTGACCAATAAGAACTTTTTTTACATCAACTCTGATATAGTTTGGAAAACCTGCCAAGAGAGATGGATGGAGAGAGAGAGTCAGGGAAATCTGTGCTGTCTACACAATTTGATGGTGATGATGATTATATATATATATATATATATACATATTACAACAGTTTATGGTTATCAGTATCTCACTTGGTGGGTTTGTGGTAGACTAAATACAGTATAATTTAGAGAGTGCTCAATATCTGCGATAGAGCTATTTCATAATAACAATAAATGAATATAAATTAGTTTTTATTAATTAATTTCTAAATATATATTTATATATATCTTATATATATTTAAATATTTTCATATGCATATTTTTCTACCTGAGAATTGCTTTCTAATGACATGCATGAAACCACAGATAAGCATCCATGTTATTAAGTATATATGACAACTAATATATATTGATGTATAATTATATATATATATATATATATGTGTGTGTCTTAGTTTGCTAAAAATCTTTGGTCGATTTTTTTTTAATCCAATCTCTATTTTAATATTGTTTTTGTTTGGTGGACATTATACTTCATGAAAGCAATATCAACATAGAAAATGGATAAATATATATATATATATATATATAAAATGATCACACTCCACTCAAAAGATTAGCATCCAGAGGAGGACCCTAAACTGCTTCTGATGGTAAGGCTTCAGTTTTGGATATCTAGGGAGTGTCACATTCCTTTTCATTACTATCACTCCCAGACCTGGAATGGTAGTATTTGTTTAGGTCCTACCTATGGCTAAAATAGATTTGCTTAAAGATAATTCCTCTTAAGAATTAACATCTTAAAAGATGTAAATATTTTTATATTTTTATCACACAATATATAAGAACACATGCGATACTCTGTCCTCATCAGCTACAAACCAGGGGTGATGCCACAGTTTCGGTGGATAAGGTGGTACTGCCACCCCTGGCACCACCACCTGCTTTTGTCACTGGACAGATTATGAAGACAAATAGAGTAAATGTGATTTCTTAACCTCTTGGCATAAAGTAATCTAAGACAGGTTGAAAACGAATCAATCAGTCAATTAATATATATATATATATATAGTGAGACAGATAGATTGACAGACTGACTGAGAGTCAGAAAGAGAAAGAATACCCAGTAAAAGTTATGTCAAACTTGTTCAAATGTATCTTGCATTCATTTAAATTTTCAATATTTTCAAAACTGTAAGAAAAAGTTGAATTTTTCAGGCATAAAACATATTTTAGCAAATCAAATAAAAATATTATAGTTATTAGAAGATCAAATTTTTGTCATAAAAACTAGTATGAATGCATATATATATATATATATATATATATATATATATATATATATATATATCTTGTGGTTCTCAGTAAAATATGTGAGTTGATTTGAATTCGTTGAGTTGTAAATTTGAGTATGTATGTTTAATTTTATCAAAATATATTTGCACCTGTGTGTTTATTTGTTCATATTCTTAAATTGACACAAGGTATATATATATATATATATATATATATATGCATGCACACACACACACACGCACACAGACTAATGCAATGTATATGTGTATATACATGCACCTATACAAACACACATACGTGTGCTGTGGTAAAAGTGCACCCGCTCATAATATATATAATCATGTTCATAGAAATATACACATGCATCCATATATGTATGTGAATGTGTATGCACGCATGTGTGTTTGTATGTGTGTATCTATGTATGTGTGTGTGTGTGTGTGTGTGTGTGTGTGTGTGTGTGTGTGTGTGTGTGTGTGTGTGTGTGCGTGTGTGTACATGATTAGAATTTATTTATATGCAAAGGTTATGAAAATTCTCCAGGGTTGTTGTTCCACAGTGATCTGAACTGTGGGCTTTTTCTTTTTCTGGAACTAACAGAAAGACATGCCAAGACATTACTTAACCAATCAAATTCTTCCCCAACTCACACTTCCTGTTGGCTTCAAGGGACTTAGTTCCTCTGCTGTCTTAAAGAAGTTTTTTTCACAAATAGATTTTAGACAACTTGAGAAATTCAACTTCCATATCATTGTGGGTGAGGTGGATGTGCTGATAGGGGTGTTAGGCAGAAGACAATTGGGAGGCAATAAAAACAGCAAAAAAAAAAAAAGAAAAAACATGGGAACTAAGAAATGGATTAAAAAAACAATTTTTATGTTTATGATTCTTGGAATGTTTAAATGCCCAAGATTCATGCCTTATGACTTTTTCAATGGATGCAAAATGTAATTTTGTTGAAAGATTGATTCTTTTTGTCTTTTCTGGCAAAGTAAGGTGCCCCAAAATAAAGATAAAGCATGTCAGAACCTTTCTCTCTAGATATGGAATTGTCATAAGTATATTGGGGCATTATGGTTGCAAGTGTTCTTATTTGGTTTGGAAAAGAAAAATATGAAAACTACTTGAGCATGCCTGTTAAGTTTAAGGAATACTCCCCTATTTATATATATATATATATATATATATATAAGGAAAGCAAGGACAAGGAAATATTTCTACTGCATCAGTTCATTGCAGTTATATATATATATATATATATATAATCATATATATATATATATATATATATATATATATATATATATATATATAATCATATATATATATACATATATATATATATGTGTATATAAATAAATACATACTGAAAATCTAAAGACAAGAAAATGTTTGTACTACATCACTTTATTGGAATAATGTATATATATATAAATATATATATATATATATATATATACAAACACATACACATTTACAAAATTATTTATATGCATGCACCAATAGGTAGAAAAAATTTGATATGTTTTTTCTTGTTGTTTTATCATCTTAAGAAAATTTGTTTTTCAGCCAGAACATATCTCTGCCCCAAATAACATTACACGTTATACAAATTTGCTTTTAGTGACAACGCAAATTTGCTGTGAGCCTTTCAATTTCTTGTTTTAATCAGCCCAAAGTCACAGACGTAAAAGTCACAGATGTAAAAGTATACGTTAACTTTGAGGGTCCAAAAATAATTTAAAAAAAAAATTATATTTGTTTACTTTTAGTTTGTTTTTCATTATTTTTACATTTTGTCGGACAATTTAAGTTTTGTCCCTTATTTTCAGTATTATTTTCACTTATGACTTTAGTTTTAGTATTTTTTTATCATTAATTTTATTTGTTCTTGAAATGTTCTTTGCTTTCTTTAGTGTTGGTAGACTACCTGGAAATATTAAATTCATTTTTTACTTCATGGATAACTTTTACCTTTATTTAATAAATAACATTATTATTATTATTGTTTCTTGTTGTAAGAATACAAATGTGAAATATCTCTCTCCCATGCAAAAACATAACGTTTTAATTAGACTCTTGAATATAACAAAACCTGTTAAATGAAAGCTGATATCTTAATAGGTTACTTCAAATGGAATTAGGAAACTTGCTTAATTAAGACGGGTATTTTGATAGGACAGTTGAAATATAACAAAACATGTCAAATAAAAACTGTTATTTTAATAGGTTACTTCAAATGGAAGTAGGAAACTTATTTAATTAACACTGGTATTTTGATAGGACAGTTGAAATATAATAAAACATGTTTAATGAAAGTTGTTATTTTAATTGGGTATTTCATGTGTAATAAGAAGAACAATTAAATTAAGACTGGCATTTCATTGGAACAGCTTAAATATAATTAGACTTGTCAAATGGAAGCTGTTATTTTCATTGGTTTCTTCAAAAGGAATAAGTATATCTGTTAGATTAAGCAGCCATTTAGATTAGAAACTTCTCTAGTAATGAGGGACGAGTCAAATGATGTGTGTTATTTTATAAATACTTTTTTTGTGACATTGGCAAAATAATAGAGTGATCAGCTTACAAACTTCTGTTGTTTAATTTCCCATGATTTGCTCAATAAATCGTACGTTGGGTTGAGCCTAGCTTGGTTCATCAGAAATTGATATGAGAGTATCTATAATGAAAGTGTTGTAACTTCTTTTTCTTTTTTTTTTGGTGAAAGATGAGGACTTCTTATTTAAATGGGTTTATGTTCTTGAAACTGAGTAACAGACAAGTATTACCTAATCGGTTTTAAAAGAACTCCTTTACATCTTTCTGGCAATAAAAGAACATTCTCAAAAAATTCTTTTATAGAAAATTAGATATCTTAACAGAAAACTAATATCTAAATAGAAAATTAGATATCTTAACAGAAAGACAGGTAAGAATTTTTTCTATGTCAACCTGTATTGAGGTTAAGGGAATCACATTCTTTATATGTCCACATTGATATTCTTTTGTGTAGTTGTTTCTGAAGAGATTTTTGATTTTGTACCCTGGCCAGTTGAAAACAAATAATTTTTCCATTTATCTGTTTGACACATAAATGGGACCTAAATAGTCACTTCCACTCTGGCTCAGGGAGGACCTCAGAATAATATCAATGAACCGTACTCTACTTTCGCCAGATCTTAAGAACTTGAACTTTATCATCAAGTACAATATTGTGTCATACCCGGGATACCTCTTTTTAGTGAGGTCCTAAATAGTCACTTCCGCTCTGGCTAAAAGAAGACCTCAGAATAATATCAATGAACCGTACTCAACTTTCGCCAGTTCTTAAGAACTTAAACTTTATCATCAAGTACAATATTGTGTCATATGCAAGATACCTCTTTTTAGTGAGGTATCTTACCCACTCTGCAGGGGGTACAGTCAGTGTATTCTAAGCCCCACCAACAGGGTAAAAAAATCTAAATTAAAACTAGTTTTCATCACAAATTATTGAGATCTTCTACTGATCTGATTGTCCAATTGATGGATCAATTGATTGATTTTAACAGAATGTCAAGCTGTCCAGGACTATTTTATGCCTAGAGGTTAGGGAATTGTGTTCATCATATTGTTTATATTTACATTTTATGTAGTTGTTTCTTAAAAGGCTTTCAACTGATCTGCATTTTGTTAACTATTTTATTTTAATTTGCTTGTAGTAAAATTGATAATAATTCATCGAAGGTTATAGAGAAGTTTAAAGACCTCAATTTTTAACACAGAAGCAATATTCTCAACAATGGGGAAGATAAAAAATGACAGAAATATCAACACATCAATACTAGAAAGCCCAACCCATAAAAGATTTAACACCAAATGAAGCCCCACTCCATATATATATATATATATAATTTTTTTTCTTCCTCTATAAACACTGATGCTAACATTGAATATCATCATTAACCTTCACATAAAATTAATTTTCAAATGACTTTGACATCTTTAAAAATTTAAAAACAAACACCAAAAATTATTTAATTTGAAAATATTTTAAACCAATAACTAAAATATTCTCATATCAAATCAAATGTGAAAAACATCCTATTTTCCAAAATGTAAATATTCACTTTAAACATTGTTGTAAGCCTTCCAGTATGATATAAGTTTGGCCTGGGTACAGTATGTGCAAGAGCTTTGACTTGATAAACCCCATATTTTGGAACCTGAACACATACAAATCTGTGAAGAAGAAGCAAGTAACATGTATATATTGTTAATCTTATTTTTTTCAAATTTTCTGACCATCAGAATCAAAAAATGTCTATACAAAATCTAAAAAAAAACTGAATTAATCAAACATAAGTGTTAAAATAAATGTTTCCAATCAGTTTGTTTATATGGTGCTTTCTTTTTTCGTAACGCACAAACATTATAAAAATTGGACAATTTTTCATTATTATTTTCAAGCAATGGAGAATGTGATGTACAATAATTAGCCCAGATTATCTGTAAAAAATAAATTTCTAATAACTTTTTAATCCTGAAATGACAATATAGATAGGTCTACGCTATTTTTGAACAAAAGTTTGTAATTTCTTGTAAAATTTTATTTCAGCTTCTAATTTCTTTGAAAGACCAGAAAGATATTTCTTAACCAGCCGATGAGAAGCAAAAGTAAGAGTTACTATCAGGTCACACTCAAAGGTTTGAAAAAAAAAAAAGATTCAAATAAGAGAAATTAAAATAAGTCCTCATCTCTGTCAGTGATTTTATATTTGAATCAACAGAATTCAACAGAACCTGGCCTGATTTACAAGCCATTTGGGAAACCTCCTTTAGTCTGTTGTCAAAAGGCTTCACTGAATGACATTGAAGGGTCACATTGCATTAAAGGTGGCCGTAAAGAGGGAAGAGAAAACTGTAATTGAATGTCAAAGTGAGTGAGAGGCAGACAGACAGACAGACTGAGGAGAAAAAAGAGGAAAAACTTTGAGAAATATAGTAAAAGAGATGAAAGAATAAAGAAAAAAGAGAAAGAGACAGACAATGTAGATGTATGAGGCTGGATGAAGATAGATAATTTTCCTCTCCAAAGCAAAATCAAGCATTTTCATCATCATCATATCTATCTATCTATCTATCTATCTATTGTAACCAGAGACCTTCATTTTTCTCATCAATATTTCCTTTTATTTTCTTGTTGAATGATTTACTAGCAATCTGTCAAACATATTAAGATTTCCAATTTCAAAGTCACACATTCTTTGTACTTTCTTTGTCAAGCTATTTGCTAGATAATGTTTTTCCATCCAGAAGCAAGATCTAGTCTTGATGAACTGATATGATGGAACCTGCCAACAAGAAAAGAGATAATTTAGGGAATTGGAATTGCTTCTTAACTTGAAAACCTTTTTATTCTTGAGTTTTTTTTTTTTTAAGAAAAAGTTTGGAATTGCTTAAAAGGTCAATTCTGACTTTACTCAATTGATAAAAGTTTGATGTTAAGAACATTGAAACTAAAATTGTGGTCATCATTTTCTTCCTTGAAGATTATGAATGAAGAAATGAATATAGAAACTATAAAGTAATACACTCACTTGTACACCGAGATATACCGATGAAAAATAGTACAATGTTTATAAGTCTGTATATATGACTGAATAAATAAATATATATATATGTATATATGCGTGTGTGTGTGTGTGTGTGTGTGTGTGTGTGTGTGTGTGTGTGTGTGTGTGTGTGTGTGAGCCTACACAGCTTTTAAATCATGATGAAAGCGATGTTCTGAATGTAATATATATATACATATAGAAATAAGTTATAAACCTAAAAAGTAATATCATATCTACATATACCGCACACACACAGAGACACACACAGAGAGACACAGAGACACACACACACACACACACACACACATATATATATATATATATATATATATATATATATATATATGTGTGTGTGTGTGTGTGAGCCTACACAGCTTTTAAATTATGATGAAAGCGGTATTCTGAATGTAATATATATATACATATAGAAATAAGTTATAAACCTAAAAAGTAATATCATATCTACATATACCGCACACACACAGAGACACACACAGAGAGACACAGACACACACACACACACACACACACACACATATATATATATATATATATATATATATATATGTTCATGTGTATGAAATTTGCATTCCTTTTCCTTGTAATTTATATTGCGTACGTATTTGCATCATGCAAATGTGTGCATTCATAACAATTTATAACTATGTTTAAACATGTATTTATGTGTGTATATATATATATATATATATATATATATATATATGTATATATATATATATATATATATATATCTATATATATATATATATATATATATATAGATATATATATATATATATATATATATATATATATGTATATATATATATATATATATATATATATATGTATATATATATATATATATATATATATGTATATATATATATATATATATATATATATATATATATATGTATATATATATATATATATATATATATATATATATATATATATATATATGTATATCTATATATATATATATATATATATATATATGTACTCATATTTTATGTCACAATATTGAAGAAAGCATCTTATGATCTCTAAAACTCTGAAGACATTTTGAAATGTTCTTCCTCCCAAAATAACCAAGAATTTACTCTGAAGCTGACTGAAATGAGTAAAAAGCATTTTACCATAATGTCTCTTAGAATATTGACTTCAGAACTTTTCTCAAGAATTCTGATTTGCTACCTATTAAATTATTGGCTAAGATTCACACTTTTTCTGACCTTATTTACAAAAGAAAGGTTTTTTTCCAGGAAAAAGTCCCTTTTTTATTTACTTTGTGATTAAGAAAGTTCCCAATCTAATTCTAATTTTTATGCTGTTATAAGCCTGCACATATGTTCCTCTGATATGTAACTGATACAATATAAAACATTATTATTTTCTACAAAGTACCTATGACTTTGGCTAAGTTGTAATGGCAAAAATTGAAGAACTAGGAAATATAAGGTCCTATTTCATATGAAGATTGCATGAGTAGAATACACCAACATCATCTTTGCCGAGGGGTAAGACCCCCACCTAATTAGTGTCTTGGATATATATGATAAAAAAAACCATCTGATGGTGAGGCTCCAGTCCAGAAGCTCTGGGAAATGTGGAGCACTCCTTCATTGCCATTACTCCCAGGTCCACCCTGACATGGTGTGGTAGTACCTGTTAGGGTACCATCTATGGATCAAATAGAATTTTTTAATTATTTACCATGGTTGAAACAATTTAAATGTAAGCAAGCAAATGAATAATATTAAATTAAATTATTAATATTTGGTAGCAATGTTTGAAACCATTTAACTACGGCAAAGAATACTAGTGTTATATAGCAATACTTGAAACTCCTTAACTGTGTGCAAACAATAAACTGCAATACTTGAAATCTGTTAATTTTTGAAACAATAAATAGCTATACTGGAAACCATTTAACTGTGCACAAACAAATGAGCTCTAACTTACTTAAAAATAAAATTATCAGCAAGCTATTAACTTAAAAATCCTATATTTGGCATGAAGTAACCATCACTGGTTGAGATGCCATTAGATCAAATAACTTAACCTAACCTAAAAACTGATAATTGAAACATCTTTTGTGCAATAAAACCTTTCTTATAATCATCTAAGTATGACATATGACAACTACTAATTATAATACCACCACTACTACTGCTTCTACAAATAATAATATTAATAATAATAACAATAAAGAATATAAAAAAGAATATAAGACGAGATTCAATAAAGAATATAAAAAAAGAATATAAGACGAGATAAGACTGGTTGGGGAAGGAGATCCACTGGTAATTGTACAAGAAATTGCTAGAAATTGAAATTTGATCATACAAAATAGTTGTCTATGCATAAATCAAAATCTGTCCTGGAGAATGTGATGCACAAAATTCTCAGGGATTTTACGATACAAACAGGTCACCTGATCTTAGTCAGACAGCCAGACCTATTGATAGTTAACAAGAAAAAAAAGAGAACCCACTGAATAGTGGATTTTGTCATACCGGCAGACCACAGAGTAAAATAAAAATAAATCATAAAAAGAGATAGTTATCAAAATCTTTCTAGAAAACTAAAAAAAACTATGGCAGATAAAAGAGACAGTGATACCATTTGTCACTAGTTCACTCAGAACAATCCCAAAAAGAATTGGTAAATGAACTAGAAGACTTGGAAATAAGAGGACAAGTGGAGACCGTTCTGATTACAGCATAATTATGATTGGCCAGAATACTAAAAAGAGACTTGAGGAGACTTGCTGTCACTCAAACTTCTGTGAGAAACCATCTGCTAAAGCTGGTGTGAACAACTCTCAAAAGAGTTAAACAAAATGAGAATAATAATAATAATAATAATAATAATAATAATATGGGAAATATGCAAATATTGTAGAATGCTGAAATCTAAAAAATGGTATAGACACAAACTAAAACCAATAACAGAAGCCAAAGAAGGTAAGATTTCCGGAAATTTTGCGATCCTAACTGATAGAAAAATAAAAAAACAATAGACTAGATATAGTGGTTAATGATTATAAAAGGAAAACATGCCTCTGAATTCATATGTCAGTGGCAACAAATAATCATATATCAGTTAAAATAAATAAATACAAAGACCTAAAAATAGAAACTGAAAAAATGAGCTACCATAAAACTAATAAGTTGTAAGTAAAGTTGGCGACCATAGTCGAGGGCGACCAGAAGGCTCCCTTTTTAATAGCTTTTCAATAGTTTTTCAACACTGGGGTGTTAGGGAGGGTGCTACTCCAATCCTAGGATTGCTTCACTTTACCCTTGATATGTACTTTATATTGCTGAGTATTAAGCAAGGAGGTATCAAGTACCATTTTTTGAATCTTTGGTATGACATGACCTGGGATTGAACCCTGGTCTCCTTGACCATTGGCGAACACTCTGCCATGCCAATAATAGTGGGAGTCCTTGCTATGATCAAGAAATGGATAGATAAAAACATAAACAAGATAGCTGGCAGTCTCAGCCAAAAGGAATTACAAAAAAATTTCACTTTGTGGAACTGCTCATCTCCTTAGGACAGTACTCTAAATGTGCCAGAAAAAATATCGCCCCTAAAGAAACAGCAAAAAGCAGGAATACATAAAATACATATTATATTCCTTCACCCTAGGTCTTCGGTAAAGAACTAGTGAAAGATTTTAAGAAACGGTGCACATTCTCTCCTGATGACCCCAAAACAAGCACGGAGTTAAAACTGCTTGGTGGAAATAAGAATGGCTAAAGGAGCGTTTTCTATCTGCTCACTTTTTGGTGAGTTTATGTTACTTGGTAAGTAATTTCCTTCTTGAAACCAGGATTAAAGCTGAAAATTAGATAATGATAATGATAAATATTAAATAATAATATTAATAATAATCTTAAATAATAATAATCATAATAAGGATAATGATGTTGTTCCATTGGCATAATGGTTAAAGTGTTCACCAATGGTCTGGGAGACCGGGTTCAATTCCAGGTAGAATCATACCAAAGATTCAAAAAATGGTACTTGATGCCCCCTTGCTTATCACTGATCATTATAAGGTACGGATCAAGGGTAAGTGGAGAAATCCAGGTAACAGTGTAGCACCCTCCTTTACATCTTGGTGTAGTTGGTATTGGAAAGGGAGCCTGCAGATCACTCTTGACAATGGTCGGCCAGCGTACTTAACTTATATATATATATATCCGGTAAAGCAAAAATGTAAACAAATGAAAGCGACTACATAATGCCTTAAAATTCCCGAGCTGATATGGTTTGCTTGTTGGCTAAATGGTATGATACTAAGTCTAACATAAAGTTGGTTAGGTTTTGATCTTAGCTTCAAGTGTCTTGCGTGTCTAGCCACACTGAAGGGTTGTGATACAACAAAACAGTCTGTCGGTAGATGACAATATATATATTACCTTTCTAATCCTATCCAATCAGCCTTTTTCTTAGTCCACAGTAAAACACTGAGTTTTACAAACGACAGGTGTCAAAGATATCTTGCCTTGTATTGGAATTCAGAGTCTACCTTCTTCTAAACTAGCTGCTTTACTTGCTCCTTTACTATATATATATATATATATATATATATTTCTATGACAGTCATTGATCAAAGAAGGGGAATTATTTTTAAACTAATTTTCTTTTTCAGAATTTTTTCTGTGAATAGAAACTCTGCATTATCTGGCATTGGTTTATAGCAAAACCTATTTGAACCACTCAAAAATGATTTTGTTTATTTTATGGCATATCAACCACCGTAGATCATCTAATGCCAAATTCTTTTTATACATATATATTAAATGTTTGATTTCTAAATACATTTTGTAGAAAACATTTTTAAATGAGCCTGTGCTCATTTTTTTCAACAGTTAAATGGTTTCACTTATTTTATCTAGTATGAACAATTCTATTTAGTATTAATCATTTGTTTGAGCACAGTTTAACATTTTTAAGTATTACAATGTATAACAAACAGTTCATTTAAACATCAGTCATTTGTTTTGAGGCTATTTTGAATGCTAGCTAATTAAACTGAGTAATCGAGGCTTGAAAAGAAGTCAGTCATCAAATTTCTGGTGACTGAGAAGTGCAAATCTTGTGAAATTTACTGACAAATGTGTGATGTATACAGAGAAATATTTTTTAATCAAAAGATGTTCATCTTTTCATCCGTCCCTATTGGCCATTGGTCCTGGAAGGTCCTCTAGATAGCACCCAGTGTCAATGTAGAGTTGATGGATGTAAGCTTTGCTGGTCGGCCAACATTGGTGTGTCTCTGTGTCAGGATCCACTGGAGAATGTCGCTTTAGTTCATTCATGCTTTTTCAGTAGTGGCTCAAATGTCTTGTTTGTCTTTCTAAGAGGGGCTGTGAGATGGGAAGCGAGTGGCTGTACAGCTGCTGTTTTGTGGGCTACCGGTACCAGGAATTGTTGAAAAACAGCATGTAGGATTCTTGTGTATTTCCCATCTAGCTATTTCTCTAAGCATTTTGGGGGTTTCCTTGTGGTGTAATGGTTAAGACGATAGACTGCAGAATCCTAGGAAGTGAGTTCGAACTACAGTCACACTATTATGCACATGTTCGGACAAATACCCTTGGGAAAGGTATGAACCCCCTTATCCTCCCAGCTATGGGTTAATAGTACCACTACTATTCTTCTAGAAGGATGGCTTTGGCATTAAATAACCTATGAAGGTTGATATGCCATTAAGCAAAGAAACCAAACCATCTAAGCGTTTTGCAAAAGACCAGGTGGGGCAGCTGTAATATTCAAAATACATACATAACAGCCTCAATTTTTGACTATTATGAAATAAAAAGTACAAAAATTTGTTAGACTTCCAAAGATGCCTCAAGAACCTCCATTTTCCCAGGAAATAATTTTCCATTTTCTTTGAAAAAAAAAAAAAAGGCATACAATCAATAATTTCAGGCTTTCCATGGAGCCAAGAAACAAAAACATTTCTCGGGCTTAACATATGGTTTACTGATCTCTTGATTAGCACTTAGTACTGTTATAAGACCTGAAAAAATTGTACCCAATTATCTGTTCAGCCAACTGATTTGGTCTGGGTCGATCTGTAATTAAATACGTTTTGCAAAGAATTGAGTTTCTGGCAAGTGTTCATTTTCATTGTTACATTTTTCAAATGGCTCCTAAATGTATTGAGATAAATTGTACGAAATAGTGTGAGTCTTGTATTAGCAAAACCAAAGTTATAATCATAATAATTATTAAGCAATTGCAACCAATAGCAAACTACACTGTAATATTTAAGTACTATTATGTATATTTTTGTGAATTCAGTTTGACTAGAGGATTTGTTCTTTTCTTTCTCTTCGTTCTTTCTGATTTTCTTTGAATGGAGAAGAATTTTATGACAATTGAAATCTTAAGCTTCCACGAAGCTTTTTGGGATTTTTTGTTTTGTTTTGTTGGAGTTTTATCACTATTAATTCAATATTGAATAAAATGTTTAAAAAAGACATGAATTTATGTGTCAAAAAATCACAAAGAGACTTTTTTTTTTTTTTTTTTTTTACATTTTTTTAAAGAAAAGAGCTATTGGCATTATTTAAGATATCATTTTCTGAAAAAGTTTTTAGAAAATTCATCTTAAAAAGTGTTTTTCTATTATTTAAGTTCACCTCGTATAATTTCTGTCTGGCAAACAGAGTTCCCAACTTCATAATGTTGAATGTAGAAATATCAAAATAAAAGTACATTTTTAAGCCTATTATATGCACCCACATACACACACTCATGCACGCATATATTTGCCAGTGAGATAAAGATAAGTGAAACAGGAAGGTCAGTGATACCAGTCATGGTTGGTGTACTTGGATCAGTCACCAAGAACTTAGTACAGGGTAGAACGATAAAATTGTTGTCCTAAAGAAAACAACTCTACAGCTTTATTTTAAAACTTTTATTGAAAAAATCAATTCAGGTAAGTTGATTATCTAGTAGAGCTGACATCTATTCAATGTAGCTGCCTTCAGCCTCAATCACTGCCTCCATATGGATCCAGAACTGGGAGCATGTCTTTTTTACAAGCGCCGGCGGGAGCTCGGTGAATACTCTGCGGATGGGAGCGATCAGGCTGGCTTTGGTGTTGTGGGAGGTCATGTTGGTGATGTTCTTGACGTATGACCAAACAAAGTAGTCCAGCGGGTTCAGATCGGGGAAGGAGGAGGGCCAGTGAGAGAAGGGTACAAAGTCGTAGCACTCCTTCTGAAGCCAAGCCTGGGTCTCTTTGGACTTGTGGGTTGGCACTGAGTCCTGCTGCCACACCCAGGGTCTGCCACCGGCCACCTGATTGCACCAGGGGATCACCACACTCTTCAGCACTTCCAGGTACACTTTGGTGTTGACTTTCAAGCCAACTTCGAAAATGTGAGGTGGCATGATGTGGTTCTCACTTGAAACCACACCAAAAACCATAACAATAGCCAGGAACTTTGTTTTCGTCACCCTGGGCACATCCCTGTTATTTGTGGCATTCCAGATTTGCATTTTGAGGGTGCTGGCAATGGTCCTGTCATTATAACTTGGATCGGTAGAGAGCATGAGTTGTACAGCGGCGCATCTCTGATCTCGCTTGTTGAACATTGTGTCACTTTCAGACATGATAGAAGGCTCCTTTTGCTCTTGGGATTTGTACACAACTGGCCAACTAGTAGATGGTCTGCAATAAAAAAAGAAAACTGGTTTTCATTAAACAGAAATGGAATCATGTCATCTTTTCTTGGGCAACAATTTTATCGTTCCACCCTATAAAGAAAACTGGAGGAATTGGTGAGTAGAGCAAGAAGCAAGACTATCTAAACTACGGCACAGTTAAAATTGGTGAGAATACTTAGAAGTGTCCTGGAGACCTGTGGAGACTTGCTGTCTCTCAGTCTCCTGGGAAAAACCACCAGCTCAAACTGGTGGGAGAAACTCACAAGAAGTACATGCAGTTCATCTAATCCCTGTCAGAAGACCTAGTTATGGGGATACCAATAGTAATTGGTGCACTTGGAATGGTTCCCTAAATACTTGGACTTTGCCAGTGAACAAAAAAAAGCTGTGGAACATAAAGGTGATAGTGATACCAATAGTAATTGGTGCACTTGGAACGGTTCCCCAAATACTTGGACCTTGCCAGTGAACAAAAAAGAGCTGTGCAATATAAAGGTGATGGTAATACCAATAGTAATTGGTGCACTTGGAACGGTTCCCCAAATACTTGGACCTTGCCAGTGAACAAAAAAAGCTGTGGAACATAAAGGTGATGGTGATACCAATAGTAATTAGTGCACTTGGAACGGTTCCCCTCAGACATCAGAGGCAGAATTGAGACCATCCAGACTACAGCAAGGTGATGATTGGCTAGAATACTGAGAAGAGTCCTGTATACTTGAGAAGCCTTGCTGTCACTTAGAATCTTGAGGAAGCCCACCAGCAAATGCTGATATGAAAAATTCGTGAGGCATCAACTAATAATGACATGATAACCCAGAATATTGTTTTTTCTCATCATAAACTATTTCCTTATATAAATAAGGATGTCAGTGATCTAAAAGATATTTTAATTACTATATCTTGTTATTTCTTCTGTGGTGATTTCTGTTCACAAATAAATGAACAAAAACAAAAGTAGATCCTAAAATTTCCTCCACAACCTTCATCAAATGATTATGCTCATCATCATCATTATCATCATAGTGTGGCAACGACATGGATTCCTTTGACTCTCTTATGCCATCCATCCCTATCACCAAAGTATTTAGGGGGTGTCCTTGTGGTGTAATGGTTAAAGGAATGGACTGTGGAATCGTAGTAGGCGAGTTCGTACTCCAGTCATGCTATTACGTTCACTTTTGGGCAAATAGCCTTGGGAAAGGTATGAACCCCTTTATCCTCCCAGCTATGGGTTAAATAGTACCGCTACTGTTCTTCTAGCAGAATAGCTTTGGTATTAAATAACCTACAAAGGTTGATATGCCATTAAACAGAGAAACCAAACCAAGGTATTTGGTAGGTCCTCTAGACGGTACTCAGTGTCTACACCGAGCTGATGAATGTGAATTTCCTGGTTGGTCAACACTGGTGTGTCAATGTATAGTAGTCCATATGTAAATGTCACATATGAGTTTGTCTTTACTTCTCCTGCAGGGAGGATGTCTTCTTCATTTTACTAGGATGGTTTGTGAGATAGGAGGAAAGTAGCCATACAGCTAGTTTTTTGTTGGGGGCTGCTTCAAGGATTTGTTGAAAACAGCTTGTAGCATCCTTGCGTAATTCCCATATAATCTTAACCCATCATACAGCAACTGTTCTTGAAGGACAACTCTTAATTCAATCCTGTTAAACTCCAAATAAAAATTGACCTTGTGTCACATACTGCTAATGTGGGGGGAGGGTTGGTAAACACATTTATGTTCATTGAGGAAGAGCAGCATGGATATAAAACCTATCACTATATTCCAACAAAACCACACACACACATATATATATATATATATATATGAACGAAAGTTGGCCACTGAAGTCAAGGGCAACTCCAATAGCTACTACACCAAGGTGTTGGGGAGGGTGTTACTCCTTTCCCTGAATTGCTCCACTTCACCCTTATAATGCTGAGTGTTAAGCAAGGTGGCATCAAGTACCATTCTTTGAGGCTTAAGTAAGACTCAACCTGGGATTCAACTTGGGTCTCCTAGACCATTGGCAAACACTATATATATATATATTGGCGACCATGTATATATAGACCATTGGCGAACACTATATATATATATATATATATATCATCATCATCATCATGTCGTGCCGGTAGCACAGATATCCCTGACCCTCTCTCGCCACTTCTCCCTATCATTCATCTATTTGGCAGGTCTTCAGGGCTACATCTCGTATCCTCACATAACTGCTGTATGTATGTTCGGGCTGGTCGTCTTGCTTTTGTATAAGGGGAGCAATTTGTATATAAGTTGAGAGCAATATTCAACAAGTCCTGGCAGCAACACCCCACAAGACACCAACTATACGGCCACTTGCCTCCCATCACGAAAACTATACAAGTCTGAGGAACCAGATATGCAGGACACTGCTGGAGAAGCAAGGATGAACTCATCAGTGATGTACTCCTATGGACCCCCACATATGGCCAAGCAAAAAAAAAAATATATATATATATATATATACATATATATGTAATAATGTAAATAAATGAAAATTGATTCAAAATGTGTTATATTCCTAAGCTGACATAGGTCACCAAAACAGCTGAGCGGTAAATTATCGCCCTCATGTAAAGTTATGTAGGTTTCAATACCAGCTTGAAGAATCCAATGTGTCTAGCCACACAGAAGAGTTGTGATATAGCGAAATAATCTGTCTGTGGATGACAATATATATGAAGAGAAGAGAAAAATCTCGTATTTTGTTTTGGCGCGCTATTTAATTCAACACTGAATTTCACCCAATCAGGATGACTTATCCCATTCAGCCCGGACCTTCTTTTCCGGCTAGCAAAACGGGTGAACGGCCAAACACACTCTCTTCAGCTTGAGGCGGCGACCAGAACAGACGTGTCTCTGGTCGTCCCTGCTTAGCGATGCTTTTTAGCTAAACAAGCCACCCAGTGTGGACATCTCACTGTGGCTTTAACACTAGCAGCAGCAACATGAACACTCAACGAGGGAACCATCTAATTTATGGATTCTTTACGAGGAATCCCAGTGGAACATAAATTAGAAACATTCAGCATGCCTTCCACAGGCACCCCTTCTGGTCACCCCAAAAATTTACTATGTCGATCCGAGCGCCACTCCGCTCTCGACACGCAAAACCACACGGTGACTTTGAATACTTCCCTCACACGTCCAACGACATCCCGCTAAGCTATCGCGTCTCCAAAACTAACAAGCCTAAACACCACGAGTCTTGTAGCACCAAGAACAAACCAAATATTCAAAGCAGCAAATAAAGAACTTTCGTTGTTGTGTGTTGTTAAAGAATAGTTTCGTAATTCATTTGTGCGCCTAAAAATCATTTGCGTTATCCTTCAAAACGCTAAATATATATATATATATAGGAGGTGCCCGTGGTGCAATGGTTATCGTCGTAGGAATTGGACACGATGATACGAGTTCAAATCCTGGACGAGACTGATTGCATTTCACATAGCACTAATACCATTGGGAAAGCTATGAATCCAATTATTCTCCCTCCAGCTATGGGTAAATAGTAGGACAGATTAGGTTCTTCAGCCTTGGTGAGGCAACTAGTCTAGGAGAAGGAAAACTCTGAATTCAAACCTGTTAAACTCCGCTTAAAAATTGACCTTGAGTCATATCCTGCCCGAGCGGAGGGGTTGGTAAATATGATATGATATATATATATATATATATACATACATATATATATATACATATATATATATATGTATATATGAAGAAAAACCTTCAAAAATTACTCATATTTTTTTGTTATAATATTTATTTCAGCTGACTATATTTTTTTAAATGTTAGATCTTTTGACAAAGAATATATATATATATATATATGCATACATATATATATATATATATATATATATATATAACTTTACTTTACTTTACTTACATATGAGCAGGATGTGATAAAGGTTGATTTTAAACAGAGTTTAACGTGTGAATTCAGAATTTCCCTTTTCTGAGACTCTTTGTCCTACCAGGGCTAAAGAGTTCAGTCAACGCTACTAATTTACCCATTGCTGGAGAGAGAATAGCTGGATTAATTCTTTACCTCAAGGGTTTAAGCAATATGTGAGATGCAAACAGCATTGTCCAGGATTTGAACTCAGGTCAGTGTATCCATTTCCTATGGGTTTAAGCCTTGCACCACAAAAAACCTATGCGTACTTATATTCACGAATGTCATTCAAAAAGTTCAAATTCTCTCTCAGAAAGAAGAGCCACCTTTTTGTTTTGGGCAATATGCAACAACTTTTATTAAACTAGAAAAACTAATTTAGATTTTTCAAAAATGTTCGGTTATGGCCTTCTTTCTGGTTTAGCTGAGTTGTGGCTGAAGGCCAGAAGTATGGAGCATCAAGTGGGAATCGAACTTCCTAATAATTGTCAGCTAATACCCACTTGGTGACAATCACGACACATTGTGTGATTAAATTCTTGTTTGGTTTGGTTTGGTTTTATGGCATATCAACCACTGTTGTTCATTTTATGGCAAATCCTGTTTACAAATATATTAAAAATATGATTTATAAACACACTTTGTAGATACACACAGTTAAGTGATCAAACGGTTCTATTTCAAACAATTCAACTTAGCATAAGTAAACAAATTTGAATGGTTCTAGGAATTGCCATGTATCATTAACAATTCGATTAAATATCAGTCAGTTGTTTACATTCAGTCAAATGATCAAACAGTTCTATTTCAAACAATTCCATTTTGCATAAGTCATTTGTTTGCACTCAGTTTAAATGTCAAACATTTCTATTCTTTTATAGATTGGACTCTATCAGGTGTGGGGTGTTCCCGTGGTGTAATGGTTAAAGTGATGGTCTGCAAAATCATAGTTCACGAGTTCGAACTCCAGTCGCACTATTACATTCACTTTTGGACAAATACCTTTGGGAAAGGTATGAACCCCCTTATCCTCCCAGCTATGTGTTAAATAGCACCATCACTGTTCTTCTAGAAGGATGGCTTTGGCATTGAATAATCCACGAAGGTTGATATGCCATTAAACAAAGAAACCAAACCAAACCATCTATCAGGTGCTATCTCTCAGAGCCAGAGTGAACCTGGCAATAAAGGGGTACTCCACATTCCCCAAAGCTCCAACATTATTGAAGCCTCACCATCAGATTAATTAGTGTCATATACAGGACACTCATTGGTGGGAAGTCTTATCCCTCTGCAGAGATGCAGTTGGTGTATTCTACAGCCCTCGCCAACTTGGCACCAAATTCATGTTTATATATCCATGTATATATATTATCATACTCTAATAAGTACACCCCAAATGCCTTTAAAAAAGAAAAAAATTGATATTTGAAAATGATTTTGTTAAAGCAAAATCAAAATGAATTAATTGGAGGGATTTGAATTTTTATCTAATCAGTCAAAGTTGGGAAAATGATTATAACCAATTAATAATTATTTCCGACCAATTATTATAACCAATACTTTTATTTAATCAGTCAGTAATAAGCTTTGAAAATTATTTACTCTAATTATCACATAATGATTTTTTTTCAGATATCAATTTAATCAAATATTTGCTTCCTTTATTTTGATTACCTGTCAGTACCTCAGTTTTGATGTTTGTTTGTCTGTTTTGGTTTTAAGGCATATGAACCTTTATAGGTTATTTAATGTCTGATCAATTTTTATACAAATAAACAGTTCTATTTCAAACAATTCAGTTTAGCTTATGTATACGGTTTAATAGTCAAAAACATTTCTATTTCAAACTATTCAGTTTAGTCAAACTGTTCTAATTCAAACAATTCAGTTTAGTATAAGTATAGTTTTTGTTTACACACAGTTAAATATCAAAACACTTCTTTTTCAAACCATTCAGTTCAGCATAAGTATAGTTTCAATGTCAAATACAGTTCAATTTCAAACAATTCAGTTTAGCGTACAGAAATAGTTCTATTTCAAACAATTCAGTTTAGCATAAGTACACAGTTTAAATGTCAAAACAGTCCTAATTCAAGCAATTCAGTTTAGCATGAGAATACAGTTTAGTTCTACTTGACCCACAGATGCCACCACTCAGAGCCTAAGTGGACCTGGGAGCGATAGCAATAAAGGGGTACTTGGCATTCCTCAAAGCTCCTGAAACCTCACCATCAGATTATTTTGTGTCATACCAAGGACACTCTTTGAAGTGTGGGGGTGTCTTATCCCTCTGAAGAAAAGCAGTTTGTGTATTCTGCAGCCCCAACCAATTGGGAAACTTAGTTTTGAAATACTATCAGAGAACTAAAAGGAATATAAATAATATGTGGTAAATAATATAACATACTGAATATACGTAATATTTGTCATTCTTCTAAAATGTGAATTATGAGTGGATATTCAATGCCTTTTCTATTCAACATTTCTGTTTTTTTCTTTTCACTTGAATGACACAAATCTATAGGAACAAGATTGAATAAATAGCAAAATAAAATCAGACAATCATTTCTTCTCATACAAACACACAAATATACATTCTTAGTCACAATTACATCCAGTCTAAAAAACAGGGAACTGCTTACAGACAGGAGTCAAATTTTATTATCCACAAAAAAATAAAGGGAAGAAAAACTGTTATCCACTCATAAAATTGAATATCTTCAGTGCTTTATGTCATAGCTTCTATTCAAATTTTGGTATTCAAAATTGAGTAAGATCTTTGAAATAAAATGATGTAAAAAAATTGTAATATGCAGACTACCTGGGACCATTATTTTTTTCTCATAATACATTCTTTTAAAACTAATAATAATAAAAAAAAGAACCTTACATGAATAAGAAACTGAAATTTAATAAATAAATTTTTTAAGAGTCTTGAATGAAATTTAAAAAAAAAAACATGGTAAGTATTTTTTTGAGTTTGTGTATATAAGTACATTACAATTTTTTTCCGCACTGAAAAGAAATTATGAATTGGGCAAGACAGAAGGTTATCTCCCTTTTTATCAATTTATGTTTTTTAGTTCATTCAATTCATTTAATTATATATGAAGAATGTTGGTATTTTTATGAGCAATCTGATTTTCTTTCTTGGTATCAACATAACTATATGAGTGTATATATGAATTCATAAGGATTAAACCAAGTTTGGTAAAAGACCAAACTTGTGGTACCAGAGTATATATATATGTGTGTGTGGGGGGGTATGTATGAGAGAGAGGAGGGGAGAAAGAGAGAAAGAGAGAGGGAAGAGAAAGTGAGAGGGGAGGGAGAGAGAGTAAGAGAGAAGATAGGGGGAGGGGAGGGAAAGAGAGAGAGGGAGAGAGAGAAAGAGGGATAGGGAGAAAGAGAGGGGGAGAGAGAGACAGAGGGAGAGGGAGAAAGAAAGAGAGAGAAAGAGAGAGAAAGAGGGAGAGGGAGAGAGAAAGAGAAAGAGAGAAAGAGAGAGAGAAAGAGAGAGAGAAAGAGAGAGGGAGAGAGAGAGAGAGAAAGAGTGAGAGAAAGAGAGAGAGAGGGAGAGAGAGAGAGAGAGAGAGAGAGAGAGAGAGAGAGAGATTGAGAAATAAAAGCAAGCTTCTTGAAATCTTACTCCCATAATATAACCAAAATAAACAAAAGAAAGAAAAAGAGAAAAAAGGAGGGTAAAGAGAAACAGTCCATCTAATTTATCAAGAAATATTTTCTTGACTTTTTGTGAATACATACAGCAGTTCCTTTCATTTTTTTGTCTCCATTTTCATAAGCTCGATCAGGCTTGGAATATGCTGGCTATATCCCCTGCAGAGGGGTAAGAGACCTTCTTTTGGTGGGTGTCTTGGCTATGATACTAAACTCAATCTGATATTGAGGTTCCAATTTTGGAGATCTGGTGAGTGTGGAGTATGGCTCTATTGCCATTACTTCTAAGTTTACTTTGGCCTGGAGTGGTAGCACTTGTTAGAGTCTTACCTCCAGTTTAAATAGAATTGACTAAAAATTTTTCATTTTTGATAGGACTATGTCTACAGAAAATCATTTAGAAATAACAACACAAAAAAAGTAAATATGAACCTACGGTGAACATGATTCCCTATCCTCTTGGCATAGAATAACCCTATATGGTTTGGTGTGCCTTTAAAACAGCCAATTAACCAATTAATTCATTTTATTTTCATCTCTTTCTTTTAATCCTTCCCTTTCTTGCATTTTATTTTTCCTTCATTTTAAAAAGTTTGGTTTGATTTCTTAGTTTAATGGCATATCAACCTTTGTGGGTTATCCAATGTCAAAGCTATTGTTGTACAAGACCAGCAGTGATACTATTTAACCCGTAACTGAGAGATAAAGGGGTTTCATACCTCTCCTAAGCGTATTAGTCTGAAAGTGAATGCAGTTGTATGACTCGATTTCAATGTAGCTTACTTCAAGGCAGCAATCCAGAACTTTAGCCAATACACCACTGGGTCTCCTTTCATTTCTAAAGGATAATATGGATACTTACTGCTTCCCTTAATGATTTCAAGAGAGTAGTAAACTAAAGAGAGTTAGTTTTGTGAAAAAAAAAAGAAGAAAGAAGAAAGGAAAAGTCAAGTAAAAGGTCATATCATCAGTGATGTAATCCTAAGGTCCTTGGGAATTTTGGGTCTCTTAGCATCATGCACCTTTACCCAGGAGATCCAGGTGACTCAGCTGATGTCGATCCAATACAAGCCTATGGCTAGATAACCAACTCTGCAACACAATGTCATAATCTCCAATCAAATAAATTTGTAATACCAGACTTTGAGTTTTTTATATTTTGATCCAAACTTTATTTGCCAACCTGTTGGATGTGTGCCAGACTTAGCAAAACCAAAGTAAAGTTTATCATTTTTATGCATCCAAAAATAAAAGATTGCAGAAAAAGGAGGATATTTGATGTTTCTCATGCTGACAGGGGCATACAGAGACCCCATTGTTCTTATAAAAAATGTAAATAGGATAAAGTTGAGTAAGTGTAATAATAATTTGGAAATTTGTCTGCTTAATAATTTTCTCTTGGCAATAAAGAAATAAGAAGAAATAATCAGCAGGTTTTATTTTTCCCTGTTCATTTTTAAAGATAAGCCTTTTCAATCTGTTTGGTTGATTGGTTGTTTGGTTGGTTGGTTGGTTGGTTGGTTTTATGGCATACCAACCTTTGTAGGTTATTTAACGCCAAATACTCTTTCTACTTATGAATTAGATATATACGATTTGCCAACACATTTTGTTGATAATATTTTTAAACCTGTGTTCTTAATTTCTTCAAGAATTGCTATGTAACAGTAACTATTTAATATCAGTCATTGGTTTGCACACATTTAAATTGATATACAAATAATTTTAAGGTACTTTGTAGGTAATTTCATTTTTAAATCAATTAGAACTAATTTGTTTGCTCACTAGTATTTCTATTGTTTCTACTCTGTTAAATGGTTTCAATTATTGCTATCTAACACTTATAATTCTATTAATAATATTAATCCTTTGTTTGCACACAGTGAAGTTATTACAAGTGTTGCTATTTAACACTTATAATTCTATTAATAATATTAATCCTTTGTTTGCACACAGTGAAGTCATTATAAGTATTGCTATTTAAGCCATTCACCTTAGTGAAGACTAATGATAAATAGTCAATACAATTAATATGATTTGTATAAGATAGAAATAAGTATAACTGCGTGCAAAAGATATATGAGCTCAGGTTTATTTTAAAGAATTTTCAAGAAAATTTATTTACAAATCATATATATTTAATTTATATGTATAAAGAGTATTTGGTATTAAATAACCTACAGTGGTTCATATGCTATGAAACCAAACCAAGGTGCCCGTGGTGTAATGGTTATCGTCGTAGGAATTGGACACGGCGACACAAGTTCAAATCCTGGACTGATTGCATTTTCACATAGCACTAATACCCTTGGGAAAGGTATGAATCCAAATATTCTCCCTCCAGCTATGGGTAAATAGTAGGGCAGACTGGGTTCTTCAGCCTTGGTGAGGCAACTAGTCTAGGAGAAGGAAAACTCTGAATTCAAACCTGTTAAACTCCGCTTAAAAAATTGACCTTGTGTGGGTTGGGTAAATATGATAAAACCAAACCAACCACCCACCCAACCAGCTGAGATTGAATAGGCTTATCTTTAAATCTGAACTATGAAGAATAAAAAATGTATGTATATATGTATGTATGTATGTATGTATATATCTAGAGTGTCTCTTCCTATCTATGTATGTATCTGTCTAACTCTCTGAGTATGAGGTCCATACGATAAGTATCCAGCATGTATGTATGTATATATCTAGAGTGTCTCTTCCTATCTATGTATGTATCTGTCTAACTCTCTGAGTATGAGGTCCATACGATAAGTATCCAGACTTTTTTCGTTTGGGCATTTAAAACTGTCATAGACCCTTGAAAATTCAGTAAGTTATTGCTATACGTCTTATGAGATGACTGACCAATTTTTATGATTTCACGTTCAAATGAACAGCTACTGCAGGAATTTGAATACACCCTACTAAAGTCTGATTATCACAGCTGGTGAATTTCAAAAATGGAATCTAATACTTTAGAAGAACGAAATGCAATAAAATTCTTTTTTAAACTTGGAAAAAATGCCACAGAAACGTATGGAATGCTTCAGACTGCTTTTCAACCATCCTGCATGAATCGAGCATCAGTTTTTGAGTGGCAAAAGAGATTCAAGGAAGGCAGGGAGTCTGTGAGAGAAGATAAGAGGTATGGAAGGAGTGAGGAAGTCAATAGACCAGAGTTGATTGGCCAAAGGGTTAGGGCTAGGGTTACTATGTTGAGGTTTTAACGGAGTTCAGGAGGAGATTCCGTCGGAAGAGGCCAGCACTCTTCAAATCGGGTCAGTGGCATTTCCAGCAGGACAATGCACCAGTCCACAACTCCATCCTTGTCACACACTATTTGACCAAGATGGGCATCAAGACAGTTCCTCAGCCTCCCAATAGACCAGACGTTGCTCCCTCTGATTTTTGGTTATTCCCTAAGCTCTAAGGCTGTTGTTATGAGACAATTGAGGAAATGAAAGAGGCTGTGATGAAGGTAATTGACATGCTCACACAAGAGGACTTCCATAAGGCCTTCTAGAAGTTGTTGGAATGGTACAACAAGTGCATTGCAGCTGGAGGAGATTACTTCGAAGGGGACGAGAGTTTCATGGGTGTACTATCAATAAAAGTGCCCAAACAAAAAAAGTCTGGAAACTTATCGTATGCACCTCGTATCTATCCTTATATCTATATTTGTGTATATTCCTATGTATGTATATATGTATGTATATATGTATATATCTTCATACATGTATGTATGCATGTATAAGTATATATCTCCTATATATATGTGTGTGTGTGTGTGTATGTATGTATGAGAGAGAGGTGGGGAGAGAATGTATGTATGTATGTATGTATCTGCCTGTCTGTGTATCTATCTTTATATCTATATTAGTGCCTGTTCTATGTATAT
Organism: Sepioteuthis lessoniana; assembly: GCA_963585895.1. Taxonomy (NCBI): domain Eukaryota; kingdom Metazoa; phylum Mollusca; class Cephalopoda; order Myopsida; family Loliginidae; genus Sepioteuthis; species Sepioteuthis lessoniana. Next base: position 45,257 of record CAUZXS010004089.1, read on the forward strand.
AAGTATGTATGCATAAATCTTCAAGCATGTATGTATCTATGTATGTATAAGTATATATCTAGAGTGTCTTTTCCTATGTATGTATGTTACCAAGTTGGCTGGGGCTGTGGAATACACTGACTGCTTCTCTGCAGAGGAGTAAGACCGCCCCCACCCACCAAACAAGTGTCCTGGATATGACACAAAAAAATCTGATGGTGAGGTTCCAGTAATGCTGGAGCTTTGGGGAATGTGGAAAACCCTTTCATTGCCATCACTCCAGGATCCACTCTGGCCCAGACTGGTAGCACCTTATAGGTTACTATCTTTGGGTCAAATAGAACTAAAATGTCTACTTATGTTAAACTGAATTTTTTGAAATAGAACTGTTTTTGACATTGAAACTGTGTACTTATATTAAACTGAATTGTTTGGAATAGAATTGATTTTATTTGCTAAACAAGATTATTTAGAATATAACTGTTTATTAGTATAGAAATGGATTTGGCATTAATAACCTACAGTTATTGATGTGCCATAAAACCAAACCAAACCGAAACAAATTTTGTATG
>CAUZXS010004090.1:0-30000 GCA_963585895.1 Sepioteuthis lessoniana
ATGCCATAAAAAACAAAGAAACCGATTCCTATCAGCAATACTTTACGATTCCATTAGGTTCTGTTAGTTTGTCATCGGTCTATAAGGGAATCGGAAAGTCAATGTAATATCGCGACTAGGATCGAAACCAGAATCTAGTAATTTGGCCCATACACCACGGCTAGTAAAGTAGCCGATGCGTAAGGGCCAAATTAATACTCTTAGGAAAGGTATGAACTTATTTATCTCCCCAGCAATAATATCACGAAATTTTTCTAAAATTGCTTTGTCATTAGATAACCCATGAAAATTGATATGCCACTTAAACTAAGAAACTAATTGTCTCTTTGTGAGAACACCATATCTATGCCGATGCTGTGGGCCATAATATATATATATATATATATATATATATATATATATATATATATATATATATATATATATTATAACAGTGTTGGTTGTCACTAAATACGCTTACAAATCAAATCTCCATTCCTTCCCCTCCACATGCAATGATGATGTTTTGTTCCTTTGCTATAGTCACCTACACATACAGAAATAAAATAATGTAGCAAAAAATAAGATACACCGACGAATTTATATCCAGTTAAAAAAACGAGCTGCGTTTGTACCTTCATTTACACCCACACATACACACAATAATACCCACACAAACACACGCACACACCAACACACACTCACACACATACAATCTTAGGTAAAGATTCCTACAAAATCCAAACGGTTTTCTGACTGTATTTTTTTCGATCTTCGATTCATTTCATTTTCTTAACTGCCTGATGATTGTTGTTTTGCAGAAAACTCCATGAAACCCTGAGGTCGCAGTCTAAATTTCATGAATCAAATATATATATATATATATATATATACGTATATAAGATAATCCAAGTAGAAGGAGAGATTTAATGAAAACCAAGTCGACGCTATAGCGGTTCGGTTCTAATCAACCATCATCAGGTCTATGAGTGAAGATACTAGTGATGTAATATCAACGATGGATGTGTAAAAGGTGCAAAATATTAAAAAAAGACAAGGAAAAATTTGGTATAACAAGAAAAATTTAGCCCTTTATGACGAGAAAATATTGGCTGTAGTCATAAACGGCCAACTTTTTTCTTGTTATACAAATTTTCCCCAGGTTTTTGTATTTTTGCTTTTAGACATCCATCGTTGATTTAACATCACTAATATCATCCCTCACGGTCCTGATGATGGTTCATTAGAACTGAAACGCTATTGTGACAGCTTTGCTTCACAGTAAATCTCTCCATCGACTTGGATTAGCTTGTTATCAATTTTTCTTTACAAGTTGTCGGATTACAATCCATTATTTACTAATATATATATATATATATATATATATATATATATATATATATATATATATACTGCGGAAGTTGGGTTGGTAAGAAAATATCGGCATCAGACCTTAGCAGGAAATAAATCTATCCAAACATTTGTAACACACAGACCTTCATAGTTTTATAATTTACGCTGATTCACCCCGTCGATATTTTGTTCAAAAGGGCTGATTAATGCGACAATGAAAACTTTCTCAAAATTAAGGGCTCAAATGTCAACGTTATTTCTGTTAGTAATATGAATGAATAATCCAAATCAGTTAAAACTTTTTAGTCAGTGCAACCATCAAACATTACTTGCCTTGTGCCACACCTAATCAAACTGCTTTCTGAATTACTTCATACTTAGTTGCAATATCAAATGTGTTTAATAGCCAATCTATTAATAAAGTTCACAATCATTTTAAACAGCTAAACACTTCATAGTTAGATGCAATATCAAATGTTTTAAGAGACAATATATTAATAAAGTTCACAATCATTTTAAACAGCTGAACACTTCATACTTAGTTGCAATATCAATGTTTTAAGAGACAATATATTAATAAAGTTCACAATCATTTTAAACAGCTGAACACTTCATAGTTAGATGCAATATCAATGTTTTAAGAGACAATATATTAATAAAGTTCACAATCATTTTAAACAGCTAAACACTTCATAGTTAGATGCAATATCAATGTTTTAAGAGACAATATATTAATAAAGTTCACAATCATTTTAAACAGCTAAACACTTCATAGTTAGATGCAATATCAATGTTTTAAGAGACAATATATTAATAATACAGTCATTAACAGAGAAACTGTTTCAATGTATCACAACTCTTCAGTGTGGCTATACACATAGGACGCTCAAAGCTGGGATCGAAACCCGCTTACCTTTACGCTAGACTTGGTATCTTAGCGTTCAGCCACCCAGCGGTTAGAGTGTTCGCCAATGGCCCGGGAGACCTGGGTTCAATCCCAGGTTGAGTCATACCAAAGACTTTAAAAATGGAACTTGATACCACCTTGCTTAACACTCAGCATTATAAGGTACGGTTCAAGGGTAAAGTGGAGCAATCCAGGGAATGGAGTAGCGCCCTCCCCTACACATTGGTGTAGTAGCTATCGAAAAGGGAGCCTTCGGGTCACCCTCGACTATGGTAGCTAACTTTACTTTATATTAATAAAGTTCACAATCATTTTAAACAGCTAAACACTTCATACATAGTTGTAATACCAATGTGTGAAGAGTCAATGTATTAATAAAGTTCACAATCATATTAAACATCTAAACACTTCGTACTTAGTTGCAATATTAATGTTTGAAGAGCCAATGTATAATTAAAGGTCACAATCATTTAAAACCGCGAAACACTTCATACTTAGTTGCAATATCAAATGTTTTAAGAGCCAGTGAATTAATAAAGTTCACAATCATTTTAAACAGCTAAACACTTCATACTTAGTTGCAATATCAAATGTTTGAAGAACCAATGTATTAATAAAGTTCACAATCATTTTAAACAGCTAAACACGTCATACTTAGTTGCAATATCAATGTTTTAAGAGCCAACATATTAATAAAGTTCACAATCATTTTAAACAGCTAAACACTTCAAACTTAGTTGCAATATCAATGTTTTAAGAGCCAACATATTAATAAAGTTCCCAATCATTTTAAACAACTAAACACTTCATACTTAGTTGCAATATCAAATGTTTTAAGAGCCAATCTATTAATCGAACATAGAATTGTCTTTCTTTGTAATATATTGTACCATCCGAAACTGATTTTCTCATTTACAAGGGTTGATATGAAATATAACACATCCAAACCAAATTTTGTATTTACTTTTTTGACTTAAAAGATAATTATGGTGAAGATGGTTGATTTATCCGATTTCTGCTTATTTATTTTCAATTCTAGAACGTTCCTCCATATATAAATGTTCTCCTGTTCCATATCTATATGTTTTAGATAATTTTGTTTGTGTGTCAGCAAAAAAGAAAAAAAAAAGTTATTCCACTCGGTGGGCCACTTACAGCTGCACACACACGTTTAAAAAAGTGAATGTCAAACAAACAAGCTGCAGTTAAATGACAGATCGACGTACACACAGACACAGTTACTCTCCTCGGGAAACAAGAATTGTATATTTTTCGAAGAATTGACGAAATACAGATATAAACATACAAATAAACAGAAGTAAACATTGTTTGCGAGCGAAGCCGATGCAAAACATTGGATTGAATATTGATGGAGTTATAGTAACTTACAAAAAAAGATATCTATCTATCTATCTCATTCTGTTCATATCTATCTATCTATCTATCTATCTATCTATCTCATTCTGTACATATCTATCTATCTATCTATCTATCTATCTCATTCTGTTCATATCTATCTATCTATCAATCTATCTATCTATCTATCTCATTCTGTTCATATCTATCTATCTATCTATCTATCTATCTATCTATCTATCTATCTCATTCTGTTCATATCTATCTATCTATCTATCTATCTATCTCATTCTGTACATATCTATCTATCTATCTATCTATCTATCTATCTATCTATCTCATTCTGTTCATATCTATCTATCTATCAATCTATCTATCTATCTATCTATCTATCTATCTCATTCTGTTCATATCTATCTATCAATCTATCTATCTATCTATCTATCTCATTCTGTTCATATCTATCTATCTATCTATCTATCTATCTATCTCATTCTGTTCATATCTATCTATCTATCTATCTATCTATCTATCTATCTCATTCTGTTCATATCTATCTATCTATCTATCTCATTCTGTTCATATCTATCTATGTATCTCATTCTGTTCATACTATCTATCTATCTATCTATCTATCTATCTCATTCTGTACATATCTATCTATCTATCTATCACTTTTTAGATCTATCTATCCATCTATGTCAGCATCTTCTTATCTATCTATCTTTTTATCTATCTCACTTTGTTCCTTTTTTCCTTTCCATCGATCGATATTTATCTGTTCACACACACACACACACACACACACATATATATATAATTATGCTGTCTCCAAAAAAGCAGCAACAGACTGTACTGTGACATTGTAGTAATTTTATTTCGAACTGCAGTCGTGATATTGCAATCACTTTCGGACTAATACCCTTGGGAAATCTATGAACCCATTATCCGGAAGGTTGATACGCTAAAAAAACAAACAGACAAGAAAAATTAAACAGTACCAGCATGACCTGCAAAATCCTTAATCAGTTGACGATATTGAAACCTGAAATGTTTTTGGGACAGTAGCATCATTACCAATAAACAATGTACTTTTTGCAGTACTTCGTGATGACACCGGAGTTTGATGGTTTTGCATCACTCTACAAACGTAGCAAATTATATATATGCCAATTTCGCTTGACATTCGAGTCTCTTGATATATTTCTTTTCTTTTGTTGAAAGAACTCACACTCACCTTGACACAGACATGACCGACAAACGGAGTGGGTACAGTATAACTTCTTTATACTCTGTCATGTGCCTTTTAGAGTCAGAAAAATAAACAGATGACACAGTAATGATATACAGAAGCGATATACAAATAAATTAATATATATATATATATATATATATATATATATATATATATATATATATATATATATTCATTCAGTCCTGATAAGCCGGAGTCGGGAATAATTCCGTCAGGACAATTTTATTCCACGAGGAACATTTAAAATTTTCCTGGTAAAGAACTCAATGTAACTAATATCACAGAGCAATAATTTCTTTACGAAAAACAAAAATCGGTCACATTAGGATTATAAATTTATTTCCATCCTGATATGGGTATTGATATGAATCAATAACACCAAAAAAACTGTTATTGATATTTATCCATACCCATAACAGGATGGAAATAAATTTATAATCCTAATGTGACTGATTTTTGTTTTACTTAAAGAAATATATATATACGGACATGCGCGTGTGCGTGTGTGTGTGTGTGTGTGTTATAGAATTGATTCTCTCAAAGAGAAATCTGAAAGACATCCTGCAAATGACATATATGAAAACTTTTTTATTACCCACTCAGAAACTGCGGTTGAGGGCACCCCAACCAAACGTGGGAATGAAATGAAGTAAGCGAAAAACGAAATAACTTGAACAAAAGAACATCCATACTTAAAAGAAGAAATACAACAAACAAGAAATCTCAGAAAGAACTAAAACATTCCCCCAAAAATACAACTAGAAAACATTCAATATCAAAACAATATCAGAAATACTGTAGAATATAAAGAAACGTAATTAGCACGGAAGACAAAAAAGGAAGAGAATAGAGGGGAAAGTGCCTCGTGATCAAAATTAAAAACTACCAGTCAAGAAGAAAGACTCAGATGTGGAAAGAACATTTCTACAATTGACTTGGAAACCCTCCTGAAATCAAATGATAAAAAAAATCGAATCATGATCAGGTAGATATTAAATCAAGAATGAACTTATTCTAATGCAATCAAAAGCAGAAAAGCTGCAATTCTTTACAGAACCACCTGAAGTATAGAAGACAAAGAAATACAAATCAAAATGTGTGAAAGGCTACATTCTCCTATTCCCAAGAAAAACAACCTTGAAATCTCTAAAAACTGCAGAGGTATAACTCAAGCCGCAATAGCTACTAATTATATAATGATCAGCTTCTCAATCGTAATAAACCTGAAGTTGAGAAAGTTTTTGGGAAAAATCAGATTTCGGAGGAACCAATCCGCAATTTCTCAAATTTTGAATATGCATTGAATTACTGAAGGAGTAGGTGCAAAAAAATTTCGAGGCAACACTCTTGTTTGTAAGTTTTCCCAAAGGAATTTGATTTCATACACAAAGAAAAAATGGATCAAACTCAACCAGTAAATGGTCTTCTCCATGAAACAATGAACGCTATAATTATGCTCTACCAAAACACAAAAGAAATGGTTCACTCACCGGATTTTGACGCCGATCTCTTTGAAATTGTGACTGCAGTCTTGCAAGGAGATACTTTGGTACCATCTCTATTCATAATCTGCCTAGAATACGTACTAAAACGGCAATAGATTTAATGTAAATAGTTTTACACTAAAAAAGCAAGAAGCAGTAGATATCTCGAAGAAACAATAGCTGATGTTGATTACGCTGATGATCTAGTGCTTCTAGTAAATACTCCTGCTCAAACTGAATTCCTGCTGCATAACCTGGAACATGTAACAATAGTCATTGGTCTCTACGTGAATTCAGATATAAGTTAATGTGTTTTAATCAAGATGATGCACTCTCCTCATTAAACAGACAGCCTCTGACATTAGTTGACCAGTCTATATAACTCGGTAACAATATCTCCTCAACTGAAAGTCATGTCAATCTACGCATAGGTAAAATATGGGCTTCTATGGACAGGTTATCGACCATATAGAAATCGGATCTCTTTCTTAAAGAGAACAGAAATTCTACCGTATCATTACTCCTGTATGGTTGCACTACTCGGTCTTTAACAAAGCGCCAACGGAAAAAAGTTTGAGTGGTACAAAGCGAAGATGCTATTTCCTGTTTTGAACAAATCTTGGAAGCAGAACCTTACAAAACGGCAGCCTTATGGACACTAACCTTCCATCTCACAAATTATTCAAGTAAGGCGAACAAGACATTGCTAGTGCAATCAAGACGAATTCATAAGAGACCTTCCCCTATAAAATCCTTTATATGGAAACACCAGAGTCAACCGATCAGTATACATACATCAGCTCGATGAAGACATCCGATTCCGGGAGCAATGGACGACAGGGACGAATGGCGAGAGATAGAGCCAAGGGACTCCCTGTTATAATTATCACACACATACACACACACACACACACACGTGGGAATATGTCAATGTTGAAAACTATCTTCCAGTTCAAATTATTTTCAATTCTTTTTTACTTAATAAATATCTGTATATCAATCTTTTTGGTGAAAGCACCCGGAAAAGAAATTTTTCATTAGGTTTGGGGAGGGGGAGTACCTTTTAAATTAACTGTGATTGACCGTCTGCTTTATTTGTTTATATACATATATATACATGTGTGTATGTGTGTGTGTGTGTGTGTATTTGATTAAACTATATAGACATCCTTTATCTAGATATTTTTGTATTCATCCTTTCGAGTCGCCGTATCGATTTTATGATATCCGGCGGGAATTGGTTAATAAATTTCCAATGATTAATCGGTTCCTTTGTACTTTGTGCAAGGTTGTCTATGCTGTTTAATCAAATATATATAAACGAAGAAATGCCGCCAAAATACACACACACACACATATTATTATAATGATAAGGAAGGAATAATATTATATTACAATATAAAATGTAAGGATCAACGATATCGTTGTATCGTGGTAAGGAAAAGATACACAGTGAAATAGAATTAATTATTTATTAACTTAAGTTGTACAGTCCGACAAGTATTATAAGTCTCACGCTGTTGGTGTTACGTCCGAAGTTGGTTTTACTACTGACCAACGTCATTTCAGAGTTGTCTCTCTGCTTCTCTTTCTGCTTTTGCTTCTCCGCGCTTAAGAGACACAGGGTCTTTTATACTTCCGCGATACCGTAAGTCACGTGGTACGAGCCACTATACAACCAATGTTACATAGCCATATACACGAATATGGCCATGTGCGAAATGGGTGAAATGAACATCGAATGTTGATAACAATAGAACATATAAAGAACATAGGAATCTCGAAATTCGAAAACACGTAACGACTTCTTGTTCAGGTACGAAACCTTTTTATTAACTTTGAATTAAAGTTTTCAACGTAAGGAGGAGAGACACAATCTTCTATGCTGTCTTATTCATTTGGCCCCCATCTCGAGCGGCCCGCATAGGGCGCAAGTTCGCCTCGCGTCTGCGAGCTCTAAAAGTCGATCCTCCTCGTTTGGCGTCTAGTATTCAACTCCCCAACTTTCTTTCAATTCTCCTTAAACCTCTGCGCGCTTCCGGTGCGTGAAGTCACCCGTACCCTGTCACCCCGTTTCGTCTCGGACTATTATGACATCTGAGTGACACCTCCATCCGCCAGCGCGCCCGCGTTAACACCTGCCTCAACGTTGCACCCAAATAACCCATGTGATGATCCGAAAGGTTCTCAGCCTAACTAAACTCAAAGGCATGAACTGAAATCCCTCGGCTATTATATAACACAGATATATTAACAGATCAGAATATATAATCGAAAATAAAGTGCATAGCCATCCGAAATTCCAATGGATTACTCAATCCATGCCTGGATCTGGTAATTGTCAACAAAAGAACGTGTCAGATAGTGAGTTTAGCTGTTCAGACATTGAAGTTGAAAGTAAAAATCTAGATAAATATTTTGATCTTGACAGATAACTAAAAAATAACTATATAAATAAATAAAAATTTTAAACGTGAAGATATGCGTCTACCAATTGTGGTCAGAGCACTCGGAGAGGCCCCCTGCAAAGGGATTTAAGGAAGGAGCGAAACTACTATAGGAATAGACCATTGCTTTCTAGTCCCAACCCAAGACCCGAGCAGAGGATATCAAATCTGCATCGGGGATCCGAAAGTGGAGGCTTTTTATCAATGTTTTATTCGGAGTTCATGATTAACAGTGTCTCATTATCCCAAAAATTGATAAAAGACTCCAAGTCCCTTCGTAGAGTTCGGAGACACTCATCCGGGAATGTAGATAGTTTGTTTTGGTTGAGTGAGCCTGGTAGTAATGCCAATGAAAGGATACTCCGCATTCCCCAAAGCTCCAGTTTTACTGTTTAGGTTTTTTATGGCATATCAACCTTTTTAAGTTATTCAATACCAAATCCATTTTCAGTTCTATTTCAAACAATTCAGTTTAGTATAATTACACAGTTTAATTGTCCAAACATTTCTATTTCAAGCTATTCAGTTCAGTCAAACAGTTCTAATGCAAAAAATTCATTTTGTGTAAGTATACTTTTTGTCCAGAGAGTTAGATATTAAAACAGTTCTATTTTAAGCGATTCGGTTTAGCATAAGTACGCAATTTAGTTCTATTTAACCCATAGATATGACCCTATCAGGTGCTACCACTTCGGCCCAGAGGGTACCTGGGAGCAATGTCAATGAAGGGGTGCTTCGTATTCTCCAAAGTTTCAGCATCCCTGAAACTTCACTATCAGATTGTTTAGTGTCATATCTAGGACGCTCGTTGATGGCAGAGGGGTCTAACCCTTCTGCAGAGATGCAGTCAGTGTATTCTACAGCCCCAGCCGACTAGGATGCGGGAGAGCAGAATTTAAAAAATATAATCGACGACTAAAAGATTAAAAGTTTTTACGGATTTTGACGGTTGGAGAGTGATTATGAGATCCATTCTTCAAATTTGTATAAGTTAGAAAATCCTTGATGTATGTACGTATGAGAAAATAGTTTTGAATAAAGGCTTATATGTTTAAGAAATTCTTTCGTTTACAATGTCACAAGAGGTTGTATGAAACATAAGGCCCTTCTCAGTGCAGACAGGAAGCTGGTCTGTTTCAAGGCATTTTGAGGTCGAAAAAGATTTGATTTAGTCGAAGTGATATTTTACTTTGACCACGCCTTATAGTGGCCATTAATTGGGAGGTGCCCGTGGAGTAATGGTTATCGTCTTAGGAAATGGACACGGCGACACGAGTTCAAATCCTGGACGAGACTGATTGCATTTCACATAGCACTAATACCCTTGGGAAAGGTATGAATCCAATTATTCTCCCTCCAGCTATGGGTAAATAGTAGCGCAGACTAGGTTCTTCAGTCTTGGTGAGGCAACTAGTCTAGAAGGAAAACTCTGAATTCAAACCAGTTAAACTCCGCTTAAAAATTGACCTAGTGTCATATCTCTGACCCTCTCTCGCCACCCCTCTCTCGCCACCCCTCCCAATCGTTCATCGCTTCCAGTAGGTCTTCAGGGTTACACCCCGTATCTACACAGAGCTGCAGTATGTAGGTTCGAGCTGTTCACCCTGCCTTTGCTCGGCCATGTGAAGTGTCCTGCATGTCTGGTTCGTTTGATTTTGATAGTTTTCCTGATGGATGGTAGGAGGCCGTACAGCTGCTGCTTTGTGGGGTGCTGCCTCCAGGACTCGTTCAATATTGCTCGCAGCATTCTTGTGTAGTTGCCGTCAAGCTTCTTTTTTTTTTTTAGTTAGCATCCATGCAGTGCATCCATATAGCAGTTTCGACACGACCGCTGCTTGAAACTTGCTCTATTCTACGATGTTATATTGCACACTGTAACTGTTGCAGTTCTTGGAGTAATTATGTAAATAATACTCTCGATGCGATCCTTGCTCGAGTATGAACGAAAGTAAGAGAGAGAGGGAGAGAGAGAGAGGGGGAGATATGAATAGAATTAGATTGATAGATAGATATGAATTGCACGAGATAGATAGATAGATAGATAGATAGATAGATAGATAGATAGATGTGAGCAAACTGAGATAGATAGATAGATAGATAGATAGATAGATAGATAGATAGATAGATAGATGTCAGCAAACTAAGATAGATAGATAGATAGATAGATAGATAGATATGAGCAAACTGAGATAGATAGATAGATAGATAGATAGATAGATAGATAGATAGATAGATGTCAGCAAAGATAGATAGATAGATAGATAGATAGATAGATAGATAGATGTCAGCAAACTAAGATAGATAGATAGATAGATAGATAGATAGCTATGAGCAAACTGAGATAGATAGATAGATAGATAGATAGATAGATAGATAGATATCAGCAAACTTAGATAGATAGATAGATAGATAGATAGATAGATGTCAGCAAACTTAGATAGATAAATAGATAGATAGATGTCAGCAAACTTAGATAGATAGATAGATGTGAGCAAACTGAGATAGATAGACAGATAGATAGATAGATATGAGCAAACTGAGATAGATAGATAGATAGATAGATGTCAGCAAACTGAGATAGATAGATAGATAGATAGATGTCAGCAAACTTAGATAGATAGATAGATAGATAGATAGATGTCAGCAAACTTAGATAGATAGATAGATAGATAGATAGATGTCAGCAAACTAAGATAGATAGATAGATAGATAGATATGAGCAAACTGAGATAGATAGATAGATAGATAGATAGATAGGTGTCAGCAAACTTAGATAGATAGATAGATAGATAGATAGATATGAGCAAACTGAGATAGATAGATAGATAGATAGATAGATGTCAGCAAACTTAGATAGATAGATAGATAGATAGATGTCAGCAAACTAAGATAGATAGATAGATAGATAGATAGATATGAGCAAACTGAGATAGATAGATAGATAGATAGATAGATAGATAGATAGATAGATAGATAGATATCAGCAAACTTAGATAGATAGATAGATAGATAGATAGATGTCAGCAAACTTAGATAGATAGATAGATAGATAGATAGATGTCAGCAAACTTAGATAGATACATAGATGTGAGCAAACTGAGATAGATAGACAGATAGATAGATAGATATGAGCAAACTGAGATAGATAGATAGATAGATAGATAGATGTCAGCAAACTGAGATAGATAGATAGATAGATAGATAGATAGATAGATAGATAGATAGATGTCAGCAAACTTAGATAGATAGATAGATAGATAGATAGATGTCAGCAAACTTAGATAGATAGATAGATAGATAGATAGATAGATAGATAGATAGATAGATAGATAGATGTCAGCAAACTAAGATAGATAGATAGATAGATAGATAGATAGATAGATATGAGTAAACTGAGATAGATAGATAGATAGATAGATAGATAGATGTCAGCAAACTTAGATAGATAGATAGATAGATAGATAGATAGATGTCAGCAAACTAAGATAGATAGATAGATAGATAGATAGATAGATAGATAGATAGATATGAGTAAACTGAGATAGATAGATAGATAGATAGATAGGTGTCAGCAAACTTAGATAGATAGATAGATAGATAGATAGATAGATAGATAGATATGAGCAAACTGAGATAGATAGATAGATAGATAGATAGATGTCAGCAAACTTAGATAGATAGATAGATAGATAGATAGATAGATAGATAGATAGATAGATAGATAGATGTCAGCAAACTAAGATAGATAGATAGATAGATAGATAGATAGATAGATAGATAGATAGATATGAGCAAACTGAGATAGATAGATAGATAGATAGATGTCAGCAAACTTAGATAGATAGATAGATAGATAGATAGATAGATGTCAGCAAACTTAGATAGATAGATAGATAGATAGATGTCAGCAAACTAAGATAGATAGATAGATAGATAAATAGATATGAGCAAACTGAGATAGATAGATAGATAGATAGATAGATAGATAGATAGATGTCAGCAAACTTAGATAGATAGATTGATAGATAGATAGATAGATGTCAGCAAACTTTGATAGATAGATAGATAGATAGATAGATGTGAGCAAACCGAGATAGATAAACAGATAGATAGATATGACGCTATAAGCTCCTTTTCCCTGACTTGTACATATTTAGGTGCATTAATGCAAATGCAGGTATGTCTAACCGTGTCGTTATAAGTATGTAAGCATATAAGCGTTATGCATGTGCATATATATATATATATATATACGTGTATGTATGGTTGTGTCTTGATTGTAAGCATAGCATATATGCATGGTGTGGACTGGAGAGATGATTGTTGTTGTTTTTTTATAAGGAGACTAATTAATCAACGTGCTAAGAGCAAGACAAACCTCCCAGACAGATTGACTTCCACGTCGACCTCACGTCGACCAATGTCAAATGGAACCAAGATGATTCAGCAAGTAAGAGTGAGCTACAAAATGTTCAATAATTCATCAAACTTTTAAATTACACTCCCCTACCACAGAGCTAAGTATGGGTGCTCTTATTAACAGAAATCCAAAATATACCAATATGTAACTCTGCACGTTTGTAGCCCAGTTGGCTGGGGCTGTAGAATACACCAACTGCATTTCTGCCGAAGGGTAAGACTCCTTCAACGAATGTCCTGATTATGACATGAAACAATCTGATGGTGAAGCTCCTGTAATGCAGGCGCTTTAGGGAATGCAGTGTACCCCGGTATTGTCATGGCTCCCAGGCCCACTCTGACCTGGAGTGGTAACACCTGATAGGATCCTATCTATGAGTCAAAAAGAACTGTTTGACATTTAAACTGGGTGCTAACAAATGACTTAAGCTAAACTGAATTGTTATAAATAGAACTGTTTGATCATCAATCTGTGTGTAAACAAATGACTGATGTTAATTTAGATTTTTAGTGTTGCATAATAATACTTGGAAACATTTAACTTTATTGACTAATGCTAAATTGAATAGTTTGAAATAGAACTGTTTGATCCTTTAACTATGTGTATCTACAAAATGTGTCCACAAATCATATATTAAATATGTATGTAAAAATAAGATTTGGCATTAAATAACCAACGATGATTGGAATGCCAAAAAACCAAGCCAACCTAAACCTTCATATTTGATTTTAGTTGTTTTGGTTTGTTGGGTTTTATGGCATATCAACCTTTGTTGGTTATTTAACGCCAAATCCATTTTTATGTAAATAATCAGTTCTATTTCAAACAATTCAGTTTAGCATGAGTACGCAGTTTAATTGTTGAAAACATTTCCATTTCAAACTATTCAAGCAGCTATATATAACAATTCAATTTAGTGTAAGTACAGTTTCAATGTCAAAAACAGTTCAATTTCAAACAATTCCGTTTAGCATAAATACGCACTTTAAATGCAAAAATCAGTATAGTGAAGGAAGCACAGTTTAGTTCTATTTAACCCATAGATATGACCCTTATCAGGTGCTACCACTCCGGGCCAGAGTGGACCTGGGAGCGATGGCAATGAAGGGGTACTCTACATTCCCCAAAGCTCCAGCATTGCTGGAACCTCACCATCAGACTGTTTAGTGTCATATCCAGGACACTCGTTTGGTGTTGTGGGGGAGGCTTACTCCTCTGCTGTGGTGCAGTCAGTGTATTCGATAGCCCCAACCGACTGGGCAATTTGATTTCATGTCTGCGAACATTGGCTATAAAAGGCAGTTTTGGAGGTGCCCGTGGTGTAATGGTTATCGTCGCAGAAAGTGGACACGGCGACACGAGTTCAAATCCTGGACGAGATTGATTGCATTTCACATAACACTAATACCCTTGGGGAAGGTATGAATCCAATTATTCTCCCTCCAGCTATGGGTAAATAGTAGGGCAGACTAGGTTCTTCAGCCTTGGTGAAATTGACCCTGTGTCATATCCTGCCCGAGCGGAGGGTTGGGTAAATATGATAAAAGGCAGTTCTTTCAATCGAGTATCAGATGAAATTTATATAAAAGGTGGGTGGGGGGTCGAACTTAATCTGTGAGTAATCTTGCTATAAGACTTACTGTAGGAAGCATAAGCTGAAAAACGCTTTCACTGTCAATGGTCTGTAAGTTCAACTCGCTAACCATTTGACTATCTAAACTTTGTTCTGCCTTTGGGGACATATATTTAGGGACAATAATGCATTTACACGTGGGTGTGAGCATATTTATATGTGTAAGTATGCGTATAGACAACGTATTGGTCATCATTATCATATCGTGTGCCTCGAGCTCTAACTTTCCCTCGCCACTCGTCTCTATCGTCCATCGCTTTCGGCAGGTCTTCTAGCCTACAGCCTGTGTCTATACGGAGCTGCTGTAGATAAGTTCTAGCTGGTCGTCCAACACTTGCTTATCCGTGAGAAGTGGTCTAGAGGATCACGTCACTAATGAGTTTGTGCTTACTTCTCCAGTAGAGTCCAGCATGTCCTATTCGTCGGGCTTGGATGGTGTTAGAGATGGGAGGTAGGTTGCCGTATAGCTGGTGCTTTGTGGGATGTTGCTTAACGTGCAGCTAAAGTGAGAGAGGTTGGCATATTCTAATAAATAGTATAATAGAAAGAGAGGGCTTTCTCGATGGATATAACAGGGTAAGGTTTTTAGATGATCGTAATTTATCAGTTTATAATTCCATGTTGATATGGTCAGAGGTCAGTAGAGAAAGATATACATTTTTTCCATCTTTAGTTCGGGGAAGTCTCTGCGAGAGACAGAGAAGGAAAGAGAAACATACACACATGCACAGATAGATTGATAGAAGTTTTCTTTTCCGGAAGTCGGGACCTCGTATATTCAAGAAGGAAATCGGGGGTTACACAGACTAGTTGCGACTCCACGCCATGGTGTTTGAGCTGCTAGACTGGGCAGGAGTATTTACATTAGTTACTCACTCGTGGCGTAGAGGTTAATGTGGTTGATTGCGAAATGGTAGTAAGCAATTTCAAACAACCGTCGCGCTGAGAATTAATTTTTTATTTATTGCGGACTTTTTGTCCTCATCTTGGTAGTTTTTGTGTTATTTCTTCTTTCACTTCGGGGCCCGTGGTGCAGCGGATAGAGGCGTTGAGTCTCTACGGTTCCAGGTGAGCATCGTCAGACGATAGCGGTTTCAAATCCTAGCCAAGCCGGCCAGAGGTTTACTTGGTCAAAAATGTGGTGCGATAGACAACAACTATGAAAGGCAGTAATTACTAGGGATACGGTTACAAGACTCAGCATTCCTATCCGAGGTCGCAGTAAATCACCTGAAGAAGGCCAGAGGTGAAATTTGGCCGAAACGTAGTGAATGAAGAAACAACACAAAAACTACCAAGATGAAGACAAAAACACCTCAATAAATAAAAAATTAATTCTCAGATTAAGAAGCCTCATCTCAAAATGATTCCAATTAAAGACAACAGTCGCGCTATTACGTTCACTTTCGGACTAATACCCTTGAGAAAGATATGAACCCCACCTTATCCCTTCAGCTACAGGTTAAACCATTCCCTTGCTATTCTGCCACGAGGATGGTTTTGGCATCAAATAACACACGAAGGTTCATGTGCCATTAAACAAATAAACTATTACAAACAATGGACAGACGGAACAACGGAAAATTTTGAGTGGGAGGATGAGAGAGATAGAAAAACCCAAATAAGCGAAGAGACAGAGGGAAAGAAAAAGAAACAGAGAGAGAGAGAGGGGGGGAGGGAATATAATTAGAAAAAGAGACAAACACAGAAACCTACGCAAAGGTGAATGGAGAAAGAAACTTTGCATTGATGCCATTGTTTCCCTCTTTTTATTGTTCTCTCTCACTCAACCCCAAATCATGTTTCTCTCTCTCTCTCTCTCTCTCTCTTACTCTCTCTCTCTTACTCTCTCTCTCTCTACCAAAACAATATCTGCTTGTCTATTTGCCTGTTATCCCCTTGGATAACAGGCAAATAGACAAGCAGATATTGTTTTGGTAGAGAGAGAGAGAGAGTAAGAGAGAGGGAGAGAGAGAGAGTAAGAGAGAGAGAAAGAGAGTAAGAGAGAGAGAGAGTAAGAGAGAGAGAGAGTAAGAGAGAGAGAGAGAGAAACATGATTTGGGGTTGAGTGAGAGAGAACAATAAAAAGAGAGAAACAATGGCATCAATGCAAAGTTGAGGGCAGTGAAATAGATGGATCGAAATATATATATATATATATATATATATATATATATATATAGAGAGAGAGAGAGAGAGAGAGAGAAAGAGAAACAGGGAGACCATCGCAATTTTGAGAAGAGAAATAGATAGGCAGCAGACAGAGACATAGCGTTAGAAAAAGAGAGGAGAACGCAATCTGCGTGGAGAGATAGAAAAAGAAAAAGAGAGAAACAATGAGGCCAAGTCAAACCGAGAAAGAGAGTGTGAGAGACAGAGAGAGACAGAGAGAGAGTAGGAACGAAATATAAAGAGTGAAACAGGTAGGCCAATACAAAATTGGACAGTGAATGACAGAAAGAAACAAACAGAAAAAAGGAAGACGAGATCAAAATAGACAGAGAAAAGCAGAAAATTCAACAGAAAATTGAACAGTGGAAGACTGAGAGTGATATATATATATATATATATATATATATATATATATAGAGAGAGAGAGAGAGAGAGAGAGAGAGGGAGAGAGAAACACAGACATACAAAAAGAGAGAGAGAGAGAGACAGATACACAGAGAGAGAGAATGAGAGGATTACAGAGGGAGAAACGCACACAGATACACACACGCACACAGAAAGAGAAGAAGGAATTGAGAGATAAAGAGAGAAACACGCTGAGAGAGAGGGGGGGAGAGACCGGGAGGAAGAGATAGAGAGTCACAGTGATAGAGATAGAGAGAAAGAGACAGGATGAGATATGGAAAGATAGCGACAGAGAAAAGAAGAGAGAGAAGAAACACGGTGAGAGAAGAACAACAGAGAGAGAGAGAGAGAGAGAGAGAAAGAGAGAAGGGGAGGGAGAGAGAGAGAGAGAACAACACAATATGTTGAGAGAGAAAAGGAAAAAAGAGAAACTGTGACAGCAACCCAAAATCGAGATAGATATATAGATAGATTGGACCATGACAAAGAAAGAAAGAAAGAAAGAAGAGAGAAGAGAGAGAGTCACGTAGAAAGAGAGACAGAAAAAGAGTCGTTGAGAGAAAGTGAGAAAGCAAGAGACAAGGAGAGAGAGAGTCTCAGCGAGAAAGACAGATAGAGAGAGAAGCAAAGAAAGAAAGAGAGAGCAAGAAGAGAGAGAGAGAGAGAGAGAGAGAGAGAGAAAGAGTCACTGAGAAAGAGAGTGAGAGAGAGAAAAAGAGGCATTGAGAGAAACAGATAGAGCAAGAGACAAAGAGAGAGAGAGAGACAGACAGACAGACAGACAGAGACAGAGAGACTCAGTGAGAGAGACAGATAGAGAGAGAAAGAAAGAAAGAAAGAGAGAGCAAGAAGAGAGAGAGAGAGAGAGAGAAAGAGTCACTGAGAAAGAGAGTGAGAGAGAGAAAAAGAGGCATTGAGAGAAACAGATAGAGCAAGAGACAAAGAGAGAGACAGACAGACAGACAGAGACAGAGAGACTCAGTGAGAGAGACAGATAGAGACAAAGACAAAGAAAGAAAGAAAGAGAGAGAGAGAGAGAGATTTAAAAAAAAAGAGTACCCCGAAGATTAAGCCTGATAAAATATTTAAAATTTCATCTCGTCGTAAAGAAGATGGGATAAGCTTTATATTTCAACACAGCGACCATTTTTTAGAGTGAGAGATTGATAAAAAGATAGATATATGGTATGCATAAAGTTATTCCAAAAATGAGGGCCGTGCCTCTCCTCTGACAGTGAAATAACTCCAAGGGGATGGCGAGGAAAAAATGCATTTACCCAACCCCTCCAACGCAAACAGGATATGACACAGGATCAATTTTTGAAAATCGAGTACAGCTGCTTTTGAATTGTTTTCCTTCTCCACAATAGGTTTCTATTCTTTCTTTTTTTGTTTTCTAACTCTGTTCGGATTTACCTTACCCTCTCTCTGCTTTTCGTTCCCGTCCCATCCTCTCTCTCCCTCCCTCCCTCTCTCTCTCTCTCTCTCTCTCTCTGTCTTCTTGTATCCTCGTTTTACCTTTAGTTCTCATTCACTGTCTCACCAAGATTGTGTTGATCTCCCTGTTTCTTTTCCTTTCAATCTGTCTCTGTCTCTTTCCCTCTGTCTCTCTCTCTCCCCAAGTTTGTGCTACCTTCTCTATTTCTCTTTTTTTTCAATTTTTTTTACCTTAAAAATGTACTGGACAATGATTTTAGAAATACATTGGACAATAATTTTCCTATAAAAATGCATTGGACAATAATTTTCCTATAAAAATGCATTGGACAATAATTTTACTATAAAAATGCATTGGACAATGATTTTCCTATAAAAATGCATTGGACAATAATTTTACAATAAAAATGCATTGGACAATGATTTTTTTATATAAATTCATTGGACAATGATTTTATTATAAAAATGCATTGGACAATAATTTTACTATAAAAATGCATTGGACAGTGATTTTACAATAAAAATGCATTGGACAATGATTTTTTTATAAAAATGCATTAGACAATGATTTTATTATAAAAATGCATTAGACAATGATTTTACTATAAAAATGCATTGGACAATGATTTTACAATAAAAATGCATTCGACAATGATTTTTTTATAAAAATGCATTAGACAATGATTTTTTTATAAAAATGCATTGGACAATAATTTTACTATAAAAATGCATTGGACAATGATTTTATTATAAAAATGCATTGGACAATGACTTTGCAATAAGAATGCATTGGACAATGATTTTTTTATAAAAATTCATTGGACAATGATTTTACAATAAAAATGCATTGGACAATGATTTTACTATAAAAATGCACTGGACAATAATTTTATTTTTAAAATGCATTGAACAATGATTTTATTTTAAAAATACGTTGAACAATGATTTTACAATAAAAGTGCACTGGACAATGATTTTTATATAAAAATGCATTGAACAATGATTTTACTATAAAAATGCATTGGACAATGATTTTATTATAAAAACGCATTGAACAATGATTTTATTTTAAAAATACATTGGACAATGATTTTACTATAAAAATGCATTGGACTATGATTTTACTATAAAAATGCATTGGACAATGATTTTATTTTAAAAATACATTGGACAATGATTTTAATTTAAAAATGCATTGAACGATGATTTTACTATAAAAATGCATTGGACAATGATTTTATTATAAACATGCATTGGACGATGATTTTATTTTAAAAATGCATTGAACAATGATTTTACTATAAAAATGCATTGGACAATGATTTTACTATAAAAATGCATGGGACAATAATTTTACTATAAACATGCATTGAACAATGATTTTACGATATAAATGCGTTGGAGAATGATTTTACTGTAAAAATGTATTGGACAATGATTTTACTAAAAAAAATGTATTGGACAATGATTTTTTTTAAAAAATGCCCTGAACAATGATTTTACTGTAAAAATGCATTGGACAATGATTTTACTATAAAAATGCATTAGACAATGATTTTATTATAAAAAAGCATTTGACAATAATTTTATTATAAAAATGCATTGAACAATGATTTCATTATAAAAATGCATTGGACAATGATTTTATTATGAAAACGCATTGGACAATGATTTTATTTTAAAAATACATTGGACAATGATTTTACTATGAAAATGCATTGGACATTGATTTTATTATAAAAATGCATTGGACAATGATTTTATTATAAAAATGCATTGGACAATGATTTTATTTTAAAAATGCATTGAACAATGATTTTACAATAAAAATGCATTGGACAATGATTTTACTATAAAAATGCATTGGACAATGATTTTATTACAAACATGCATTGGACAATGATTTTATTTTAAAAATGCATTGGACAATGATTTTACTATAAAAATGCATTGGACAATGATTTTACTATAAAAATGCATAGGACAATGATTTTATTATAAACATGCATTGGACAATGATTTTACTATAAAAATGCATTGGACAATGATTTTACTATAAAAATGTTTTGGACAATGATTTTATTTTAAAAATGCCCTGAACAATGATTTTACTGTAAAAATGCATTGAATAATGATATATTATATTTACCCAACCCCTCCGCTCAGGCAGGATATGACACAAGGTCAATTTGTAAGCGGAGTTTAACACGTTTGAATTCAGAGTTTTCCTTCTCCTAGACTAGTTGCCTCACCAAGGCTGAAGAACCAAGTCTGCCCTACTACTTACCCATAGCTGGAGGGAGAATAATTGGATTCATCCCTTTCCCAAGGGTATTAGTGCTATGTGAAATGCAATCAGTCCAGGATTTGAACTCGTGACGCCGTGTCCAATTCCTACGACGATAACCATTACACCAAGGGCACCTCCTTGGATAATGATTTTATTATAAAAATGCATTGAACAATGATTTTGATATAAAAATGCATTGAACAATGATTTTTTATATAAATTCATTGGACAATGATTTTACAATAAAAATGCATTGGACAATGATATTGTTATAAAAATGCATTGGACAATAATTTTACTATAAAAATGCATTTGAAAATAATTTTACTATAAAAATGCACTGGACAATAATTTTACTATAAAAATACATTGGACAATAATTTTACTATAAAAATGCATTGGACAATAATTTTACAATAAAAATGCATTGGATTATAATTTTACTATAAAAATGCACTGGACAATGACATTACTATAAAAAACATAAGATAATTATTTTATTATAAAAATGCATTTGACAATAATTTTATTATAAAAGATGCATTGATCAATGATTTCATTATAAAAACAATGATTTTACAATAAAAATGCACTGGAGAATGATTTTACTATAAAAATGCATTGGACAATGATTTTACTATAAAAATGCATTGGACTATGATTTTACTATAAAAATGCATTGGACAATGATTTTACTATAAAAATGTATTGGACAATGATTTTACTATAAAAATGCATTGGACAATGATTTTATTTTAAAAATGCATTGAACAATGATTTTACAATAAAAATGCACTGGAGAATGATTTTCATAAAAAAATACATTGAACAATGATTTTACTATAAAAATGCATTAGACAATGATTTTATTATAAAAATGCATTAGACAATGATTTGATTATAAAAATGCATTGGACAATGATTTTTTTATATAAATTCATTGGACAATGATTTTATTATAAAAATGCATTGGACAATAATTTTACTATAAAAATGCATTGGACAGTGATTTTACAATAAAAATGCATTGGACAATGATTTTTTTATAAAACTGCATTAGACAATGATTTTATTATAAAAATGCATTAGACAATGATTTTACAATAAAAATGCATTGGACAATGATTTTACAATAAAAATGCATTCGACAATGATTTTTTTATAAAAATGCATTAGACAATGATTTTTTTATAAAAATGCATTGGACAATAATTTTACTATAAAAATGCATTGGACAATGATTTTATTATAAAAATGCATTGGACAATGACTTTGCAATAAGAATGCATTGGACAATGATTTTTTTATAAAAATTCATTGGACAATGATTTTACAATAAAAATGCATTGGACAATGATTTTACTATAAAAATGCACTGGACAATAATTTTATTTTTAAAATGCATTGAACAATGATTTTATTTTAAAAATACGTTGAACAATGATTTTACAATAAAAGTGCACTGGACAATGATTTTTATATAAAAATGCATTGAACAATGATTTTACTATAAAAATGCATTGGACAATGATTTTATTATAAAAACGCATTGAACAATGATTTTATTTTAAAAATACATTGGACAATGATTTTACTATAAAAATGCATTGGACTATGATTTTACTATAAAAATGCATTGGACAATGATTTTATTTTAAAAATACATTGGACAATGATTTTAATTTAAAAATGCATTGAACGATGATTTTACTATAAAAATGCATTGGACAATGATTTTATTATAAACATGCATTGGACGATGATTTTATTTTAAAAATGCATTGAACAATGATTTTACTATAAAAATGCATTGGACAATGATTTTACTATAAAAATGCATGGGACAATAATTTTACTATAAACATGCATTGAACAATGATTTTACGATATAAATGCGTTGGAGAATGATTTTACTGTAAAAATGTATTGGACAATGATTTTACTAAAAAAAATGTATTGGACAATGATTTTTTTTAAAAAATGCCCTGAACAATGATTTTACTGTAAAAATGCATTGGACAATGATTTTACTATAAAAATGCATTAGACAATGATTTTATTATAAAAAAGCATTTGACAATAATTTTATTATAAAAATGCATTGAACAATGATTTCATTATAAAAATGCATTGGACAATGATTTTATTATGAAAACGCATTGGACAATGATTTTATTTTAAAAATACATTGGACAATGATTTTACTATAAAAATGCATTGGACATTGATTTTATTATAAAAATGCATTGGACAATGATTTTATTATAAAAATGCATTGGACAATGATTTTATTTTAAAAATGCATTGAACAATGATTTTACAATAAAAATGCATTGGACAATGATTTTACTATAAAAATGCATTGGACAATGATTTTATTACAAACATGCATTGGACAATGATTTTATTTTAAAAATGCATTGGACAATGATTATACTATAAAAATGCATTGGACAATGATTTTACTATAAAAATGCATAGGACAATGATTTTATTATAAACATGCATTGGACAATGATTTTACTATAAAAATGCATTGGACAATGATTTTACTATAAAAATGTTTTGGACAATGATTTTATTTTAAAAATGCCCTGAACAATGATTTTACTGTAAAAATGCATTGAATAATGATATATTATATTTACCCAACCCCTCCGCTCAGGCAGGATATGACACAAGGTCAATTTGTAAGCGGAGTTTAACACGTTTGAATTCAGAGTTTTCCTTCTCCTAGACTAGTTGCCTCACCAAGGCTGAAGAACCAAGTCTGCCCTACTACTTACCCATAGCTGGAGGGAGAATAATTGGATTCATCCCTTTCCCAAGGGTATTAGTGCTATGTGAAATGCAATCAGTCCAGGATTTGAACTCGTGACGCCGTGTCCAATTCCTACGACGATAACCATTACACCAAGGGCACCTCCTTGGATAATGATTTTATTATAAAAATGCATTGAACAATGATTTTGATATAAAAATGCATTGAACAATGATTTTTTATATAAATTCATTGGACAATGATTTTACAATAAAAATGCATTGGACAATGATATTGTTATAAAAATGCATTGGACAATAATTTTACTATAAAAATGCATTTGAAAATAATTTTACTATAAAAATGCACTGGACAATAATTTTACTATAAAAATACATTGGACAATAATTTTACTATAAAAATGCATTGGACAATAATTTTACAATAAAAATGCATTGGATTATAATTTTACTATAAAAATGCACTGGACAATGACATTACTATAAAAAACATAAGATAATTATTTTATTATAAAAATGCATTTGACAATAATTTTATTATAAAAGATGCATTGATCAATGATTTCATTATAAAAACAATGATTTTACAATAAAAATGCACTGGAGAATGATTTTACTATAAAAATGCATTGGACAATGATTTTACTATAAAAATGCATTGGACTATGATTTTACTATAAAAATGCATTGGACAATGATTTTACTATAAAAATGTATTGGACAATGATTTTACTATAAAAATGCATTGGACAATGATTTTATTTTAAAAATGCATTGAACAATGATTTTACAATAAAAATGCACTGGAGAATGATTTTCATAAAAAAATACATTGAACAATGATTTTACTATAAAAATGCATTAGACAATGATTTTATTATAAAAATGCATTAGACAATGATTTGATTATAAAAATGTATTGGACAATGATTTTATTATAAACATGCATTGGACAATGATTTTATTATAAAAACGCATTGGACAATGATATTAATTTAAACATACATTGGACAATGATTTTATTACAAAAATGTATTAGACAATGATTTTATTATAAACATACATTGGACAAAGATTTTATTATAAAAACGCATTGGACAATGATTTTTTTTTTTTAAATGCCCTGAACAATGATTTTACTGTAAAAATGCTTTGGTCAAAGATTTTACTATAAAAATGCATTGGACAATGATTTTAATATAAAAATGAATTGGACAATGATTTTACTATAAAAATGCATTGGACAATGATTTACCTGTAAAAATGCATTGGACAATGATTTTTCTATAAAAATTCTTTGGACAATGATTTTATAATAAAAATGCCTCAGACAATGATTTTACTGTAAAAATGCATTGGGCAATGAATGAATTTATTACAGCAATTCATTCGTTTAAGACTTCCGCAACAAAATCCAAGTTAAGAACATTTCGGTAACACAAAACGTTTCACCTGTGACTGAGATTTGATATAAAGAAATATTGGAACGACAACTTTGATCTTTATCATTTTGAAATTTTAAAATTTTAATGAAGTCAGCACAGCTGAGCCACTTATGTGGAATCTGGGAAATCATTCTTCCGGATTTTTAAAAAAAATTGCCACTTCTCAGGATCTACTTGCAATGAGAAGATAAGAAACATTTCTTTAGGCAGCCGTAATCAAACCCTTTCCGTTACCATCATGGCGTGCAATGGAGAACACCGTGTGTTTGTAATCGAAATTCATTTCACTTGGAGCCTTTGAAATTAGTAGACGAGTTCATCTACCTCGGCTGCAATATGTCATCAACTGAATGCGATTTCAGTACTATCATAGGTAAAACTATTGACCATATGGAAATCTGATCTTTCTGATAGAATAAAACGGGAATTCTTGTTGTGGTTTTTGTTGTAGCCGTCATTACTCCTGTCTGGTTGCACCATTTGGACAAAATACTAGGAAGAAAGGCTATTTGGGAACTACACAAAGTTACTGCGCGGTCTAGTGGATAGAGTGTTCGCCAGTGGTCCAGGAGACCTGGATTCAATCTCAGTTCGCGTCATACCAGACTTTAAAAATGGTACTTGATACCTCCTTGCTCAACTCTCAGCAATATAAAGTACGTAACAAGGGTAAAATGGAGCAATCCAGGGAAAGGAGTAGCGCCCTTTCCTACACCTCAGTGTAGTAGCTATTGAAAAGGGAGCCTTTTGGTCGCCCTTGACTACGTTCGCCGACTTTGCTTACTTTATTTTGAACAAATCGTAGAAGCAGCACACCTCAAAACAGCTGCTGAGCGACCACTTGCCTCTCATCACACAAACCATCCAAGTAAGACCAGCAAGACATGCTGAGCACTGACAAAAACTATTTAGGGACGTTCTCCGATAGACTCCTACACATGGACCGACCAGTAAAAAAGTACAATTGTCAGTTCTGTACGGACACTGGACGCCGTCTAGATACCTTACCAAGACTTACGGCGACGGATAGCAAGGCAGACAGACAACAGAGAGAGAGAGAGAGAGAGAGAGAGAAATTAAGGGATTTCATTCTGTCAGTATACCATGGCCGACCAGATATCTCTCCTTGTGATTGCTTCTTCCAGGAAACTGAAGGTTCAAGTCTGTAAAAAGAACCCGCAAAAAAACTATTGAACTGAAAGATTTTATTCTTCGCGAAATCGTAGCAATATCAAAAGAAATAATCAGGTGAAACATATATCATTCAAACGGACCCTTTAGAACTTCAAGATAAGTTTCAAGAGATGTCGTGTTGTGAGATTACGCATTTGGATAAAATCTTTTAAAAAAAGTCATGACTAAAGAAAGAATGGAAACTATTGGCCTTTCTTAGTGAAATAAAATAAAATTTTGAATTGCAAAATTTGTCAGAAAAATTTTGTCAGTGTAGTCCCTCTTGAACCGACCCGATTCTTGTGAAAGTATAAATTACGTCGCTTATCGTTACATGGTTTGAGAGTTCTATTTAATGTACCACTGCTGAAATACTTTACCCACAGCCTAACTGTACTCACATGATTATTTGGTTTACATAAACCTTCGGCCAAGAGTCGATGAAGGTGTAATATTGAAAACGAATGCGACTCTATAAATCCTTTTTTTTTTTCTTAAGTGAGCAGCCGAACGAGATATGAGTCGATAAGATTCAAAATCAAGTTCTGTCGGCTCGAGGATTTAGGAAATGAAATATCTGTTCGTTTGCATAAAATAACAATTAACTAAATATTACTGAAATCACCCGACAGTATTGACCATCTCAGTGCTTATCATATCCATATTTACCAACCCCTCCGCTCGGGCAGGATATGACACAAGGGCAATTTTTTAAGCAGAGTTTAACACGTTTGAATTCAGAGTTTTCCTTCTCCTAGACTAGTTGCCTCACCAAGGCTGAAGAACCAAGTCTGCCCTACTATTTATCCATAGCTGGAGGGAGAATAATTGGATTCATACCTTTCCCAAGGGTATTAGTGCTATGTGAAATGCAATCAGTCAGGTCCAGGATTTAAACTCGTGTCGCCGTGTCCATATCCTGCGACGATAACCATTACACCACGGGCACCTCCATCTCAGTTCTTATGGGGGCTGATCGAATCATGTCACCCAACCAGGGATCTGTGAATACCAATAACAGAAGCTATGTTATTCAATTCAATTTGTTTATATATGAACGACAAATGATCTGAAGAAAATAGGGGGTACTGCACTTCCATTGTGAATATAGATGAACCATCAATGATCTGAAGAAAATAGGGGGTACTGCACTTGCATCGTGAATATAGATGAACCACCACTGATCTGAAGAAAATAGGGGGTACTGCACTTCCATCGTGAATATAGATGAACCATCAATGATCTGAAGAAAATAGGGGGTACTGCACTTGCATCGTGAATATAGATGAACCACCACTGATCTGAAGAAAATAGGGGGTACTGCACTTTCATTGTGAATATAGATGAACCACCACTGATCTGAAGAAAATAGGGGGTGCTGCACTTCCATCGTGAATACAAATGAACCACCCCTCTAAGTAATGATTCTTATTTGGGAACTATTATAAGTTGAAGCAAAGTACTAAATTTGTTAGTAATACTAATTGTCTAACGGTTTAATTTTGTACTTTGCTTCGGAAGGTAAGTAAAGTTTTTTGTATTTCTTAAATCACAGGGTTTTTTTTATTTCTATTTGAATTATCGGATACTTATTTTCAATTTTTTCTTTTTGTTTTAATTTATTACATCAAAATATTATTTATGTCATCTACTTAATATATACCATTCAATTTGTATCTATCTATCTATCTATCTATCTATCTATCTATCTAGTCATATCTATCAATCTATCTATCTATTTATCTATCTATCTATCTCAGGTTGCTAACATCTATCTATCTATCTATCTATCTATCTATCTCAGTTTGCTCATATCTATCTATCTATCTATCTATCTATCTATCTATCTAATCATATCTATCAATCTATCTATCTATCTATTTATCTATCTATCTATCTATGTCAGGTTGCTCACATCTATCTATCTATCTATCTATCTATCTATCTATCTATCTATCTATCTATCTATCTCATTCTGTTCATATCTATCTATCTATCTATCTATCTATCTATCTCAGTTTGTTCATGTCTATCTATCTATCTATCTATCTATCTATCTATCTATCTATCTATCTCATTCTGTTCATATCTATCTATCTATCTATCTATCTCAGTTTGCTCATATCTATCAATCTATCTATCTAGTCATATCTATCAATCTATCTATCTATTTATCTATCTATCTATTTATCTATCTATCTATCTATCTATCTATCTCAGGTTGCTAACATCTATCTATCTATCTATCTAATCATATCTATCAATCTATCTATCTATCTATCTATCTATCTATCTATCTATCTATCTATCTATCTCAGGTTGCTCACATCTATCTATCTATCTATCTCATTCTGTTCATATCTATCTATCTATCTATCTATCTATCTATCTATCTCATTCTGTTCATATCTATCTATCTATCTATCTATCTATCTATCTCAGTTTGTTCATATCTATCTATCTATCTATCTATCTATCTATCTATCTCATTCTGTTCATATCTATCTATCTATCTATCTATCTATCTATCTATCTCAGTTTGCTCATATCTATCTATCTATCTATCTATCTATCTATCTCAGTCTATTCCTATCTATCTATCTATCTATCTATCTCAGTCTATTCCTTTCTATCTATCTATCTATCTCCGTTTGCTCACATCTATATATCTATCTATCTATCTCTAGAGGCAACAAAACCAAAAAAACAATCCTTAAAATAGAAATGATGAAATCCTTCACCCGAAACAGGACATTCACTACTTATACTTTATTTCCTTTACCAACTTCTACACACACACACACATATATATACATATACACAACCATACATACACACACATACACTCACAAATATACATATACACACACACACAAATATACATATACAATACATACACACACTTAACATATAGACACGGCGGGGGGACATCTATCTACCACAGTTGGTTATGTGCTTGTGTGTGTAATGTCATCTCTGTTTCTTTTTTCTCAACTCTCTCTCTCTCTCTCTCTCTCTCTCAATATATATATATATATATATATATATATTGGTACATGTGAGTGGGAGCGTGCAGTTTAGGTTGTACAGAAATGACTCCTATATCTTATATATATATATATATATATTTGTGTGTGTGTGTGTGTGTGTGTGTATGTGTGTGTGTGTGTAGGGGGTATAAAAAGTGTGCTCGAATCTAGGAATAAATAACGCTATGGAAATTAAACGAGCACTTGGCGATTTTCATACACACCTATATCCGTGAATTTGTGTATATATATATATATAAATACTTACAAACATACACACTCAGGCTACCTGACACACTCACATCTGATAGTTTTTCTTGATGTTATTATACATACATATATAAATATATATATATGTGTGTGTGTGTGTGTGTGTGTGTGTGTGTGTGTGTGTGTGTGTGTGTGTGTGTGTGTGCGAGAACATATATATATAT
>CAUZXS010004090.1:37500-42500 GCA_963585895.1 Sepioteuthis lessoniana
TGTGTGTATAGCATTTGTTTAGTTTATTTGTTTACCGGTACATAAACTTGTTTTGGGACAATAGGATGCCAATATTTCCTTCGTTTAGAAGAGTCATTACAATCAAAGCTCAATTTTTTCATTGCATTATTTTTATTTGTCCATGATTATTTATATGCACACAGTTATATGAAACCAAGAATTTCTATCAAATACAAACAATTTATATAGTTTCAAGTCACAAATAATAATCACCTTTAATAAACAACTACAATTTCAACTGATTATTCTTTATATCAACAATCTGTACACAATTACTCAGTATCAAATATTTCAATCAAATACAAACAATTTGGACAAAGTTACATAGTTTCAAGTATTCCAAATCAATTGCTAATAATTTCCAAGCAATTATAGTTTTATTTAACTAATAATATTTACATGTTTTTAGTAACTATTCCTGATTAATAATCATTTGTTTTACACACAGTAATCAAATTCTAATATTCCAATCTAACACGAATAATTTGCAAGAAATTACATAAGTAAAGTTGGCTACCATAATCGAGGGTGACCAGAAGGCTCCCTTTTCAATAGCTACTACACCAAGGTGTAGGGGAGGGCGCTACTCCTTTCCCTGGATTGCTCCACTTTACCCTTGATACATACCTTATATTGCTGAGTGTTAAGCAAGGAGGTATCAAGTACCATTTTTAAAGTCTTTGGTATGATGCGACCTGGGATTGAACCCAGACCATTGGCGAACACCTTACTAGGCCAATGGATTCTTTATTAACGATTATAGTTTCAAGTAACTAGTCTTGATACAAATAATTTGCATTTAGTTAAATAGCTTCAAATATTCGTAATAAAAATAACATTCAAACAGTTCTATTTAACCCATAGATCGGACCCTAACAGGTTCCACCACTTCAGGTCCGAGTGGACTTGGGAGTAATAACTCTGAAGAGTTACCACACACTCGTCAGACTGACGGAACTGGAGCCTCACCATCTGATGTAGTTTTGTGTCATACTTTTTTGGGCGTTGTGCGGTGGGAGGTTTGCCTCCACCTGCAAGAAATGCAACTAATGTATTCTAAATCGCACTGACCGAATTAACAGGCATTAAAATCAACAAGGTGCATTTCATTCGTATATTTCTAAAACAATATACAAAAAAAAGTCTTGCCCAGTCAGCTGGGGCTGTAGAATACACTGACTGCACCTCTGCAAAGGGGTAAACCCCCCTCCTAACGAGTGTCCTGGATATGACACTAAACAATCTGATGGTGAGGTTCCAGCAGTGCTGGAGCTTTGGGGAATGCGGAGTACCCCTTCATTGCCATGGCTCCCAGGTCCACTCTGGTCCGGAGTGGTAGCACCTGATAGGGCCCTATCTATGGGTTAAATAGAACTAACAGCATACTTATGCAAAAATGAATTGAGTAAACTGAATAGCTTGAAGTAGAAACGTTTTTGACAATTAAACCGTACTTACACTTAAACTGCGTGCTTATGCTTAACTGAATTATTTGAAATAGAACTGTTTTTCGACATTAAAACTGTATTTACACTTAACCGAATTATTACATATAACTGCTTAAATAGTTTGAAATGGAAATGTTTTTGACAATTAAACTGTGTACTTATGCTAAACTGAACTGTTTTCAATAGAACAGATTATTTACATAAAAATGGATTTGGCGTTAAATAACCTATATAGGTTGATATGCCATAAAACCAAACCAAACCAAACAAAACAAAACCAAAAAAAGTCTTATATATAAAGAGAGAGAGAGAGAGAGAGAGAGAAAGAAAGGAAGAGAGAGAGTGGGGAAGAGAGTGTGGGGAGAGAGAGGTATAAACATCTACATGTGTGGAATTGGTTCTGAAAATATGTTGTAGTGATTTACGAAGCTCTTATCTTCGAGGTGGCACAAGGCTAAATGAATAGAGTACCCAATGAGACTGAAAATATATTGAATGTGTTGTATGTGTGTATTTGCATTTCATCACTGGCCGTATTTAAATGATTTTCTAAGTAATTGTTGTTCTTGGTTTGCCTACGTACGCACACACACACAGGTTACTATATATATATGTGTATGTGTGTGTGTGTATGTATGTATGTCTGTCTGTGCCTGTGCATACGTCTGTTCCTTTACATTCTTCTTTCTTTCTTTCTTTCTCTCTCTCTCTCTCTCTATATATATATATATATAGATATATAATTAGTCTGTTCATATACGTATCTATCTATTTATATATCGAAAAATAAATCAATCTATTACCCAGTTAATATATGTTTCCCAACGTTTCTTGGCCCAGTCGGCTGGGGCTGTAGAATACACCGATTTCATTTCTGTAGACTTCCCCATCGAATGTCCTGTATATGACACTAAACAATCTGCTGGCGAGGCTCAAAAAAGGCTAAAGCTTTGGGGAATGCGAAGTATGCCTGTATTGCCATCACTCCCAGGTCTACTCTGGCCCAGAGTGGTAGCACCCTATCAGGTGCTACCACTCAAATAGAACTAAACAGTGTACTTATGCTAAACTGAATTGTTTGAAATAGAACTGTTTATATGTATAAAAATGGATTTGGCATTAAATAACCTACAATGGTTGATATGCCACCAAATCAAACCAATCCAACATTTCTGACTCTCATTACACACACACACACACACACACATATCCATGTGCGTGTGTCTGTGTACGTATATATTCATTTACAATCTATCTATCTATCTATCTATCCGGGTCAATTGTCGTCTAAATTACCCAAAAATGAAAATAACGCCAACATCTCATTTTCTCCAGTATATTTACCAAAATTTTATGAAAATATCTTGAAAAACAACAGATTAAATTTACTCAAAGAAATCACCATGGCCTTCAACCACGGCCTCCAAACGACTTTGCAATCTCTCGCAAACCTTTCCAGCGTTCTCCTTGTTTAAATTGGTAAATGCTACTCTTGTACTTGTCTTCAGCTCTTCTTTGGGGTTGCACAGAATTTAGTTGATCTCTCACTCAACTGCGTCCAACACATAATAATCAAAGAGATTGCAATCTTAGAAGTTATGAGGGCGATGTGCTCGCAGAAATTTTCTCCCAGCCAACACTGGCTTCTCCGGTTTGTATGGAATAGCACAATGTCCTGTTGCCAGACGTAGATTCTTGTAACAGTCACCCTCTCGATTCAGATCAGCACTACTCCTCCAGGCACTTATTGTAAGCCAACGAGTTGAGTCTGAGGCTATGTAGGGAGAAAAATGGAATTATAAGGTCAATATAGCTTGTAACAACCACCAAAATCAAGAGGTGAACTAGGTGTTTAGTTTTTATCAGTATCAGTATATCTTGTAGGGACAGAACAAGCCAACAGTTGTTCTGTGAGTTAATCATTTAATCCTAGGTGTAAGTTTTCCCATCAAAGAAAAAGTAAAGCCTTTCTGGTTGAAAGGGATGCATTGATTGGTTGAAAATCTTTGTAGTGCGGTCTTTCCTCTTCTCTTTTACCTCCCCTGATAAAAAATTGACCCTTTCTCATCTTGTATGAGAAATAACAAATATCTTTATGCACTACCTGCCTGATAAGAAACTCAGACCCTCCAATGTTCTTGGAAGTGGATCTGATTGACTAGTTGGGCTAATAGTCAATCATGACCGAGATCTCAGCAATGAATGAGGGAGTTTTTTTTATTTAAAACGATCAGAATGAGGCTTCCGAACTTCCGTACCATCGTATTCCTCATTGGGCTCATCTAATTCTTTCCTAAGATTGACATCCAAACACTCTGAAAACTTTATATTGGAGCTTTCATCGTGAATGCAGGGTAGTACAGTATGCGGTTTCCAAATTTCTGAAGGAGTGACCACACACTACACGACCACACACACACACACACACATATATATATATATATCTGTGTGTGTGTGTGTGTGTGCGCGCGCACGCCTGTACATGTGTGACTGTGAGTTTTTAAAAGAAAAAAAATAATCGCTTAAAATGAGGGACGAAGATAGGCAATGTCTGGGTTAGGAAAAGATGTCAAAAATTCACTCTTGGTTTCTCTCTTCTTCTTGCTCTCTCTCTCTCTCTCTCTCTCTCTCTCTCTCTCTCTCTCTTTCAGTCTCATGCACGCGCTCTGTCTGTCTATCTGTCTCTCTCTCATTCTCTCTCTCTCTCTCTCTCTCTTACACACACACACACACGCACGCACACACGCATCCACTCTGAGTATTTCAAAAAACGTATTTGAAAGAATAAGTTTGTGCGTGCGTGCATGTGCGCGCGCGTGCGTGTGTGTGTGTGTGTATGTGTGTGTGTGCATATACGCACCCTCGCGTGTGTATGTGTACATACTGCTACTAGTGAGTACATACTTTCATTAAAAACAAATTATAGTATTTCGGGTGCACACACACACACACAACAGACAAACACGTATATATAGTTACTTATTAAACTTAGTTTAGATGTGGCACAAGAGCAGAAGTATGAGGCACTCGGTCAGGATCGAAATCATTACTAATAGTCTCGTAGTCTGACTCACTAACCATTACACCACGTGAACTCACACACACACACACACACATATATATATATATATGTAATATCCAGTCAGCGTCCGAAGACAGTATATATATATATATATATCCATATTGGGAGTCCCGGTCGCGTAGTGGCTAACGTACTAGTTTACGACATCGTAGTGAGTTCGAACCCCAGTCGCGCTGTTACGTCCACTTCGGACTAATGCCCCTTGAGAAAGGAAGAAACCCCATTATCTTACCACCTATGGGTTAAACAGTGCCAGAACTGTTCTAGACGGATAGTTTTGGCATTAAATTACCCACAAAAGTTGATATGTCATTAAACAAGACACCAAACCAAACCAATAACACCCATATATATACATATATATATATAATCCAGGGAAAGGAGTAGCGCCCTCCCCTACACCTCGGTGTAGTAGCTATTGAAAAGTGAGCCTTCTGGTCGCCCTCGAC
>CAUZXS010004090.1:47500-60000 GCA_963585895.1 Sepioteuthis lessoniana
TTGAAATATAAGAAAGTAAAGTTTGCAACCTTAGTCGAGGGTGACCCAAGGGCTCCCTTTTCAATAGCTACTACACCAAGGTATTGGGGAGAGCGCTTCGCCATTCCCTGGATTGCTCCACTTTACCCTTGATCCTTATTTATAGGGATAAGTGCTAAGCAAGACGGCATCGAGTACCATTTCAGAATCTTTGGTATGACGGACCATTGGCAAACACTCTACTTATTAAGCCAATGCCTCAGTTGTTTGAAATAGAACTGTTTTAAATTCAACTGTGTGTAAACAAAAAAAACTGTACTGTACTGATGCGAAATTGATTTGTTTAATATAGAATTGTTTTGACACTTAAACTGTGTACTTATGTTAAACTTAATTGTTTAAAATAGAACTGTTTATATGTATAAAAATGGATTCGATATTTAATAACCTACAATGGTTGATATGCTATAAAACCAAACCAATTCAATCCAATCCAATCGAAAATGTACAGCTATATATATATATATATATATATATATTGCTTTCTAGTTCCCAAAATGTCCGGCCATTTCTCTCAGGCTTTACCATTTTGAGCCATTTTCAACAACCTTTCAGAAATTGCTACGGTCATTCTTGCAAAACCTTTAATCGGTAATCTGGCCCTCTGACTGGTGTTAAGGTGGACTTGTTTCGCATGCTCTCTCTCTCTCTCTCTCTCTCTCTCTCTCTCTCTCTCTCTCTCTCTCTCTCTCTCTCTCTCTCTCTCTCTCTCTAAAAGTTACGTACTGCCACTACTTGTAGCAACAAAGTATTTCTCTCTGACATGCAAGAAACACAGATTCCATCTTGGGTCTGTTTTTAGAATGACTACAAACAAAGCAGAAAGACAAACTATGTCTCAGATTGAAGTCTACCTAAAATAGTCACTTCGCACATTGCCAGCTGTATGTCGTCATGAACAAAGTTAAAAATCCAAAGTAGTTTCGAATCCTCACAAAACGTCAAATAAGCATCATAAGCATCATTAGAAGCAAAATCAGCGACCCAGTTTCAAATCCTAGAGAAAGTTGTTTATTTTTCACTTCGCGCTAAAGCCCTTGGGAAAGACACGAATCCATCTTTTCTCCCTCCAGTTACGGGTAAATAGTCGGGTGGACAAGGCTCTTTAGCCCCGGTAAGGTAATCAATCTAGAAGAAGGAAAACTCTAAATTCAAACCAACAGTACTCAGATTGACAAATTGACCTTGTGTCACATCCTGTTTTTGGAAAAGGGGCTGAGTAAATAATTAATACATTTTTAATGATACAAATGAAATGTTTTTTTTATGATGGAAATATTTTTGGTATTAGATTTTGAAAAGGAGATTCATGTTAGGCACAAATGAATTCAAGATTGAAACAATATGTTTTGGGGATATTACTGACATATTTTTAAAAACTCTACGTAATACAGATCGAGTATAAATAATGTTTATCGCCAAAAGAAATATGCTCGTTCAGCCTCTTGGGAAAGATGATGAGAATTTTGTGGGACTGAGACCCCATACCTGGTTATAGTAACAAATTTTGAAAAAAAAAAAAAGATATCCATCATTCAAAACCTGAGGAATGTCAGTAAAGTACTGGTGCACCATTCATCTATAATCAGCTCATCTAAAAACGGTAGCTGATTCTATAGATGATTTCACCAATATAAACAAATCCCCTGTGTAAGCAGTCAAGTGGTTGATATATTTAAATGAATCGTTGGACACCCTTATGCTGTGCACAACAGAAGAATCCATCAACGCAAACACACACATATATATAATGGATTCTCCTGTCAATCTCGACACATGAGGACTTAACAGTTCGGTTAAAATGTTCCACTACCAACACAGGTGAATTGTTTAGAGCGGTGAACTTTTGTGTAGAACCAGTTACATTTCTTAGATGACCTGATAACAGAAGAACGGTGCAGTAATAGGCCAAAGATTTTCCTGAAAAACATTCTTCAGGTTTTGAATTAAGAGTTTTTGCTTCCCCAAGACTGGGCCATAGGTTACTCCTTGGGGGAGTCTTACCCACCCCCTGGAGAGATGCAGTTGATGTATTCTGCCGCTTCACAAAACTAGATTTAGTTTTATGGCATATCAACCATTTTAGGTTATTTATGCCAAATCCTCTTTATATATATATATATATATATATATATATATATATATATATAAATATATATGATTTGGTTTGGTTGAGTTTTATGGCATATCAATCATTGTAGGTTATTTAATGTTAAATCCTCTTTATACAAATATATTGAATATATAGGACTTGGTTTGGTTGGGTTTGATTTGATGGCATTTCAACCATTGTAGGATATTTAAAGACAAATCCTGTTTTTTACATATATATTCATCATCATCATCATCATCATCATGTCGCGCTATCAGCACAGATAACCCTCTCCCGCCACCCTTCTCTATCGTCTATCGCACCCCGTAGGTCTTCAAGGCTACATCCTGTATCGGCACAGAGCTGTTGTATGTAGGTTCTCGCAGGCCGACCTGCCTTTGCTCGTCCATGTGAAGGGGTCCACAGGTGTACGTCACTTATGAGTTCGTCCCGACTTCTCCATCAGTGTCCTGCATGTCTGGTTCGTCTAACTTGGATAGTTTTCGTGATGGGTGTTAAGTGGCCGTACAGCTGCTGCTTTGTGAGGTGCTGCCTTCAGGACTTGTTGAATATTGCTTGTCGCATTCTTGTGTAATTGCCGTCAAGCTTTTTCTCCATACGTTTAGTTAACGTCCATGTAGTTCATCCATATAGCAGTATTGACACGACTGCTGCTTGAAAAATAAAACTGCGTTTCATTTTATTGGTCAGGTCTGACTTCCATATGACCGATAGCCTACCAATAGCTGTCCATGCCTCTGGTAGTCACGTGTTGATGTCTGTCTCGGTTGATGAGACACTGCTTCCTAGGTAGGTGAATTTGTCTACTAGTTTCAGAGAGCTACCATTTAGTGTAGAGATGTCACCTCTTTGATTAAAGCACATGTATTCCGTCTTGCGTTGACATGTAGGCCTATGCCAGCCACTGTTCGTTCCAGGCTATGTTGTAGGGTTTCGGCTTGTGCGGGTGTATTTGCCTGAAGCGCAATGTCATCGGCGTAGTCCGCGTCCGTAATTGTTTGTGCGGGGTATCTTCTTGCTTCTTCCCTTTGTCAGCTTGAAACCGTTGTCTTTCATTTTATCGATATACATATATATTCATTTTATCAGTAGACATATATATTAGATATATTATTTGAAAACTTACTTTGTAGATACACACCGCTAAATAATCAAACAGTTCTATTTCTAACACTTCAGTTTAGTAGAAGTCAACAAAGTTAAATGGTTTCAAGTATTGTTATGTATCACTAACAATTCGATTGAACATACGTCATTTGTTTACACATAATTAAATGATCGGACAATTCAATTTAGCATAAATCATTTGTTTACACACAGTTTAAATGTCAATTAGCTTTATTTGACCAATTAATAGGAACCTATCAGGTGCTCGAACTCTGGGTCCGAGCTGGCCTTGGAGCGACGGCATTAAAGGGATACTCTACATTACCCAAAGCTCTGACATTACTGGAACCTCACAATCAGATTGTTTATTATCATATCCAGGACACTCTTTGAGGAGAGTCTTACCCCCCCCCCCCCGCAGAGAAGCTGTTGGAGTATTCTACAGTCCCAGTAGACTGGGCCACATGACACTCTTTTGGCGAGTCTTACCTCTCTGCAGATATGCAATCGGTGTATTCTACAGCCCCAGCCAACTGGGCTTCCAAAGCTAAAGAGCCCAAATCACCCTCCTGTTTTACCCTTACCTGGATATTGGATCCCAAACCATTCGCTCTCAATGACAGAGCCATATACGTGTAAACTTTTTTCAGATTAATCTTTCTAGATCTCTTCTTGTGAAGAGAAAATAATGACATCCCCAGGAAGTAAATCTCATCTTCGTGTTCATATATATATATATATATATATATAATGAAGAAAAAATTATTGCTTGAATAACGATGGATGTTTTTAATAAAACATGGGAGAAGAGAGAGTGTATATAGAGAAAGTCTCGTAACCATTCAGTCAGCTTTTCTTTATTTATATATATATATATATTTATGATCCGAGGACATGAAATGAATTTATAACGGAACCACGAAATTTAATTTTTCCGTGAAATATATATATATATATATATATATATATATAGCTTCATCTTCGGAGATGATTGTTGCCCCTTGATATCCGCTATTGTATTGATGCTTCCTCTTAGACTGTGTACTTGCAGACGACTTTTCATTCCAGCAGCAGTTTTGCAATTGTTGGAGCAGAAATAACAGATAAACGCAGTGATGACGGTAGATGTTATTTGATGTGGTCCTGAGAGAGAGGGGGGAATGTGTGTGTGTGTGTGTGTGTGTGTGTGTGTGTGTGTGTGTGTGTGTGT
This sequence comes from Sepioteuthis lessoniana, assembly GCA_963585895.1. NCBI lineage: Eukaryota > Metazoa > Mollusca > Cephalopoda > Myopsida > Loliginidae > Sepioteuthis > Sepioteuthis lessoniana. Next base: position 51,970 of record CAUZXS010004090.1, read on the forward strand.
GCGTGCGTGCGCGTCTTAATTGGTATACACCAAGTATTTCATAAAACTTTTGTAATGCTCAAAAAAAAAATCTCGCTATGCAATGCCGTTTTTTTTTTCTGGGTTACGGTTATATACACGTAGAAATAGCGAGAATTTTAGTAATATTGCTAGATCACCTGTGAAGTTATTGAGCTCCCGTTGTCACAGCGATCGATGATGATTTGGGTGCTTCTGTTTAGGAAGAGGTGAAGGATTCTAATTATCGTTTCGTATTCATCTCTATTCTGTCAGGAATTTGAATGATTAAGAATGTTCGGAGTTAATACAGGCCTCACAAAATTATAAAACCATCGCACAATGGTCTGGAAATTACTTTATTCTCTTAGATCACTCTCAGTGTATTATATCTAATAAAAAATCTCGCAACGAAGTGCTGTTTTTTTCTTTCTGAGCATACGTAGGTCGTCTACCTTTTCTTCCATCAACCATCGTGACATGTGTGCTTGTGTAACGGTTAATGAGCTTGGTAAGTAGACTATTGTTTTTGAGTTCGATTTTCACTGGGTGCCAATCTCCACTAAGCTTAATAAATGGCATCAACCATTGCAGGGGGGTGTCCTCGTGGTGTAATGGTTAAAGCGATGAACTGCGGAATCGTAGTACGCGAGTTCGTACTCCAGTCGCGCTATTACGTTCACTTTCGGGCAAATACCCTAGGGAAAGGTATGAACCCCCTTATTCTCCCTCCAGCTATGGGTAAATAGTAGGACGGACTAGATTCTTCGGCCTTGGTGAGGTAACTAGTCTAGGAGAAGGAAAACTCTGAATTCAAACCTGTTAAACTCCGCTTAAAAATTGACCTTGTGTCATATCTTGCCCGAGCGGAGGGGTTGGTAAATAGTACCATTGCAGATGGCAATTTTAATAGCAATCTGTTGAACGAGATTAATTTTAAGCCAAAACGAGGTGGGTGGCAAATGCCTTTAAAAGACATCTTGAGGCTAAGGGAGTTGTTCTTCATTAAGGATTCCGTTCATAGAACGAATCCATAGTGTCATTTTCTTCCCAGAAAACATCTACTCCTGTGGATGCTTTATTTGTTTCCTAGATGTATTAGATCTTCTTTATTAATTTTAAGCTAAAATATTCTTGCCATCTCCGAAAGATGGGTGAGAGAATCCTTAACCCTTTCTCCAAATAAATACCATTTGAATACTCCTTCAGGAGAAAAGAATTCACTTACAAGTTTTCATCGAAATCGGCCAGTGACTGAGGTAATAAAACACGCAAGCAAATCAGGAAAAAAATAAATAAATAAACCCCAGGCGGCAGAGGTGGTAGAATACGGTGTCTGCATCCCAGCAGGGGGGTAAGACCCGCCACACACTCACACAAACACACAAACGGGTGTCGTGCATATGGCACTAAACTGCATTTGATTAAGGCTCTAATCCTGGAGATTTGGGAAATGTGGAATACCTCTGGTTGACATTCCTCCTGGGTACTCTGTGACCTGGAGTAGATCTACTTATTAAGGTCCCAACTATAGATCAAATAGAACTATTTAAAATTTCTTTATTCTCTAAAAGTATTTTAAGAATACAAAGGTTCCAGTATGATGTATCAATTTTTTCCCTTGGTTATATGTGCTAACGTAAAGAAAGCGCTTATCCCAATGGTTATCATCGTAAGAAATGAACAGGGAGACCCGAGTTCAAATCCATGACGCGGCTGTTTGTATTTCACATTGTTCTTATATCATCGGGAAAAATATGCCTTTAAGTATTCTTTCTTCACCAAGGGATAGATTGGGCTCTTTAACCTTTGTATGAAAACACTTAAAGAAAAACTATGAATTCAACACTGTTAAAATCTGCTTAAAAATTGACCTTGTGTCACATCCTACGAGAGGAGACTAGGCTCTTTAACGTAGCAAAAAGGTGACTGAATGAGAAATAACCAAAACAAAGGTTGGAAATGAAATGGAAATCTTTTTTACATTAACAAAATACAATACTTGTCAGCGGCGTGAAGAAGGTAACCACTGCTAATGGAGACAACTTAGTATCTCTCCTCCATCACAATAGTGTCCAGCGTATTTATAAGGAATGGGCAAAACCATTAATGTTCATAGGTAGATTATATAACAGTATGGCCACCAGTCTAGGAGAAGAAAAACCAGTTAAAATCTGTTTAAAAATTAACCTTGTGTCGCACCATATTCACGGTGGAGGGGTTGGGTAAATACATGCCCATTAAACATAATGGGCGCTTAACATGGTGTAATGAATAGCAACTTTCTGTTCGTGAGTTTGATTCTCTTAGGCGCTCCATACTTCTGGCCTTCTACCACATCTAAGCAAATATACATATTTACCAACCCTTCCGCTCGGGCAGGATATGACACAAGGTCAATTTTTAAGCAAGTTTAATAGGTTTGAATTCAGAGTTTTCCTTCTCCTAGACTAGTTGCCTTACCAAGGCTGAAGAATCCAGTCTGGAGGGAGAATTATTGGATTCATACCTTTCCCAAGGGTATTAGTGCTATGTGAAATGCAATCAGTCTTGTCCAAGATTTGAACTCGTGTCGCTGTGTCCATTTCCTACGACGATAACCATTACATCACGGGCACTTCCAAGCTAATATATGTCTATATATAAACAGAATGAAAATCTTATCTAGATGAAGGCACAAATTACAGCAAATAAATAGATAATGGGAAGTACTCTGTAATCAACATTTAATAGTTATCGGCCTTATTAAATGTAATGATCACAGTAAACGAAGATTGACTATTATTATTTACTCCTTTAGAGTTTTTCACATCAGTATTAGCTGATGGTTTTTCCTGGAGTTTGAGTGACAGCTTGTCTCCTCAAGACTCCAGGACTCGTCTCAGGATTCTGGCCGTTCTCCGCAATGCTGTCATTTGGATAGTCTCTACCCGTCCTCCAACTTCCAAGTCCTCCAGGCCTTTCAATAATCCTTTAGTTAATGTGCCGAAAGCACCAATCACAATTAGTATAATCGTTACTTTCATGTTCCACAGCTTTTTCAATTCTCTAGCAAGGTCGAGGTACTTATCCTTCTTTTCACCCTCTGTTATCATTATGGAGAATATGGAACTGTTGACTCGAGGTCAAATACAGGATGAAGCCATTTACGTTTCACTTAGCATTAATATCCTTAGGAAAGGCATGAATCCACCGGTTCTGTTCTCTTTCTTAGTTACGGGTAAATAGGGTGGACTGGGTTCGATTTGGGTTTTGATTTCTTTGTTTAATGGCATATCTTTAAGGGTTATTTAATGCCAAAGCCATCCTTGTAGAAGAACAGTAGTGGTAATATTTAACCCCTGGCTGAGGGGATAAAAGGGTTCATGTCTTTCTCCAAGGGTAATCGTCCAAAAGTGAATATGATAGTGCGACTGGTTTGGTTTGGTTTCTTTGTTTAATGACCTATCAATCTTCATGGGTTATTTAATGCCAAAGCCATCTTTGTAGAACAGTCGTGGTACTATTTAAAGTTTCCTAGTCTAATGGCATATCAACCTTCATGGGTTGTTTAATGCCCAAGCCACCCTGTAGAAGAACAGTAATGGTACTATTTAAGGTTTCTTTGTTCAATGGCATATCAATCTTGATGGGTTATTTAATGCCCAAGCCACCCTTGTGGAATAGCAGTAGTGTCACTATTTAAGGTTTCTTTGGGGTTCTTATCTTTCCCGAGAGTATTAGTCTAAAAGTGATCGTAAAAGTGCAACTGGAGTTCGAACTCGCTTACTTTGGGGGCGCAATCCAGCACTTTGGCCATGACGAAACGAGGAAACTCAACCCTAGATAGATAGGCTGTGTTCTTTAATCTCTCTACCACAACTAGTCTGAGAGAAATCAAACCCTGAATTCAAGCCAGCTGTAACACTGTCTGTCGCATCCTGATCATGATGGATGGGTTGGTTAGACACATTTCTATTATTATTATTATCATCATTACCACTCTTTTCGAGTTTTTCGCACTAACGTTAGCTGATGGTTTTCCACTAGAGTTTAAGTGACAGCGAGTCTCCTTAAGTCTCCAGGACTCCTCTCAGTATTCTGGACGATCTCAATAATGTTGTAATCCAGATGGTCTCTACTTGTCCTCTCATTTCCGAGTCTTCTAATCCTTTTACCAATTCTTTAGGGGTTGTTCCGCGCTCACCAATTACAACTGGTATTGCCGTCACCTTCATTTTCCATAGTTTTTTGTTTGTTTGTTTTTTGTTTTTGTTTTTAGTTTTCTAGCAAGGTCGAGGTACTTATCGTTTTCTTTTATGTTTACTCTGTGCTCTGCTAGGATGGCAAAGTCCACTATACCACTGCTTCTCTTTTTTTTTCTTCTTTTTTTTTGTTGACTATCACTAGGTCTGGTCGTCTGGCCGAGATTAGGTGATCTGTTTGTATCTCAAAATTCCACGTTATTATTATTATTATTTTCATAAATTGACAAGAAATTGATTTTTTAACCTTACAATGTATTTAGCGATATTATGTCGGCTAAAGTTACCTACAATTTGCTAATTTTTTTTTTTTTTTTTTTGCTGTGTTAGTGATAACGTTCTCATAAATTCTGTAATGCTTGTGATTAGACGGTGGCTGTTTTTGAGAGGGGAGGGTACTAGAACAGTCCCCACTGTTGGAAGCGATTGGATTTCGGACCCAAAAGGAAAGCAAGGAACTTGCAATGTTGATTTAGATTCTTTTCAAAATTTTTATCGTTTTATTTTTTAAATTAAAATCGACGCCAGACTTACGAGTTTGGAGCAACACAATCTTCCTTTTCTCTTTTCCTCTCAACTTACTTTGTACTGAATTAATATCTGCTTAGTCACTTTCTAAAAACGAACGTATGTTAAACATAGAATAAATAAAGTCTTGTTCGTACGTAGAATAAATAAATAAATAAGTCGGGCATATATGTTTGTAATCGGAAACATCTTGTTACGTTCTGTCTGAGAAAAAAAAAAAGACAAAACAACCCCCCCCAAAAAAAACGCTCTGAGATTCTTCATCTTCATCTCACTCTTCATATCCCATAAACTGTTCGGTCGTTAAGGTGCCACTACGAGTAATTCCCCTCCTTGGTATCTCTCAGATGTTTGCAGCAATTTTTGAAGCTCTTTGCTTCGATGGAGCACAAAGCCGAATGAATGAGACACTCGGTGAGACTCGAACTCTCCCGTGTAGCTTTGCTAGTTTAATTTGCTAACTATTACACCACCAGAGATGCTCTTCACAGAGGATTGTAATTAACAAAGCTTTTTGCTTAGATGTGGCACAAGGCCATATGAATGGGGCACCCAATGAAGTCAAACTCACTCGTGAAAGTTAGCAAGTCTAGCTTGCTAACCACTACAATACACAAGGTGCCCAGATCAACTTGCAGAGTTACAAAACTCGAGGCGTAATGATTATAACCTAAGAAATGGATCCCGCGATTCACGTTCAAATTCTGGACGATGCTGTTTGCATTTCACGTTGCGCATTAGGCAACGTGAAATGCAAACAGTTCTCTCCCCAGTTATGGGTAAATAAAAGTGCAATCTGGGAAAAGTAATGTTGACTGGTTGGCTGTTTGGCTTTTATGGCATATCAACCTTTGTAGGTTATTTAACGCTAAATCTATTTTTATCCAAATAATCAGTTGTATTTCGAACAATTCAGTTTAGCATGAGTTCACAGTTTAATTGTCAAAAACATTTCTATTTCAAGCTATTCAGTTTAATCAAACAGTTCTAATTCAAATAGTTCAAAATTATCTTTATGATAGGGTCGGTGAAAACTTGCTAGATAGATTCAGGCTCTTTAGGTTGGTTGGTTGGTTGGTTGGCTGATTGGTTGGTTGGGTTTTTATGGTATATCAACCTTTGTAGGTTACTTAACGCCAAATCCATTTTTTTTATAGTTCTATTTCAAACAATTCAGTTTTGCATTAGTACGCAGTTTAAATGTAAGTACAGTTTAATTGTGAAAAACATTTCTATTTCTAGCTATTCAGTTTAGTCGAGCAGTTCTAATTCAGATAATTCAGTTTAGTATAAGTACAGATTTTCTTTACACACAATCAAATGTCAAAACAGTTCTATATCAATTAATTCAGTTAAGTTTAAGTACAGTTTCGATGTCAAAAACAGTTCCATTTCAAACAATTCAGATTAGCATAAGCACGCTGTTTAAATGTAAGTACAGTTTGATTATCAAAAACATTTGTATTTCAAAGTTTCCGTTTAGTCAAACAGTTCTAATTAAAACAATTCAGCTTAGCATAAGTATGCAGTTTACTTCTATTTAACCCATAAATAGGGCCCTATCAGGTGCTACCATTCTGGGCCAGAGTGGACGTGGGAGCTATAGCAATGAAGGGGTGCTCCGCATTCCCCAAAGCTCCAGCACCACTGGAACCTCACCATCGGATTGTTTAGTGTCATATCCAGGACTCTCATTGGTGGGAGGGGAGTCTTGCAGTCGATGTATTCTACAGCCCCAACTGACTGGGCAAGGGAAAAGAGAAGGAAAACCCTGAATTGAAACCTGTTAAAATCCTCTAAAAGAATCGTCATTGTGTCGCATCCGGCCCATAGAGGAGGAGTTGAGTAGATATATACATAGCGGTTCCTATCGCCTTTCTAAGTCGTCACTGGGTATAATATTCCCTGTTCGAACTCCAGTCTCCCTATAAAGTTTACTTTCAGACTTATAGTCAAGCGAAAGGGTATATGTATGTATATGTGGATAGGTGTGTGTTCGTATATATAAATATGGAAGTGAATAAGGAAATAAATCCGTCAGTATGAAGTAAAATAAAAATAAAAAATAACAGTCAAAATTTGATGAATTTATTATGAAAGTCCATGTTGAATGTATCGGTTTGTTCGCCAATGGTCCGGGAGACCTGGGTTCAATCCCAGGTCGCGTCATATCAAAGGCTTTAAAAATGGTACTTGATACCTCCTTGCTTAACACTCAGCAATATAAGGTACGTATCTTGGGTAAAGTGGAGCAATCCAGGGAAAAGAGTAGCACCCCACTTTACATCTCGATGTAGTAGCTATTGAAAAGGGAGCTTTCTGGTCACCCTCGACTACGGTCATCAACTTTATTTTATAATAGCCTTCTTCAGGACTTTAAATAGCGTTTATTTTGTTTTTGCTACTTATATATATATATATATATATATATATATATATATATATATATATATATCCTTGCTTAACGCTCAGCAATATAAGGTACGTATCAAGGGTAAAGTGGAGCAATCCAAGGAAAAGAGTAGCGCCCTCCCCAACACCTCGATGTAGTAACTATTGAAAAGGGAGCCTTCGGGTCGCCATCAACTATTTTCGCCAACTTTACTTATATATATACAGATACAGACACTGGACATTGGCCAAGCGGTTAGAGTGTTCGCCAATGGCCCGGCTCGACCTTGGTTCCATCCCAGGTCGAGTCATACCAAAGACTTTAAAAATGGTACTTGATGCCTCCATGCTTAACACTCAGCATTATAAGGTACGGATCAAGGTAAAGTGGAGCAATCCAGGGAAAGGTGTAGCGCCCTCCCCTACACCTTGGTGTAGTAGCTATAGAAAAGGGAGCTCTCGGGTCATCCTCGCCTATGGTTGCTAACTTTACTTTTTTTACTTATATATATATATATATATATTTAGAGAGAGAGAGAGGCAAACCTTTGTACTTTTCCCATATGTAATCGTTTGTGAGTTCAAGCCTTTGTGGCCTGTTGCTAGACGAAAGTAAGCGATCCTGTGCCGTGACTATCCAACACGTAAAGTATCTGAAATTCGCAAACATTTTTCGAGCTTTGAGATATCCTAATTAGACTCTATATAACCAATTGTATATTCATATTTTGTATAGACTAAAATAGGTTGGTGTGTCGTATTTAAAGTCCTCTATATTTCTTTTGTGTGTCGTCATACACACACCCAAAAAATGTTTCCTGCTGTAGGAGAGTGTAAGAGAGAGAGCGTAAGAGAGAGAGAGAGAGAGAGA
>CAUZXS010004090.1:65000-100000 GCA_963585895.1 Sepioteuthis lessoniana
TTTCTCCTCAAATAGGAAATTTATGGCCAAAATAGACTTCAAAAACTAAGTCTACTAACCAATTGGATTTTTTTGTTGATCGGGTAATATATTTTTGGAACAAATTACCTAATTAGATCTAAAAGAGCAAAAATGTAAAAAAATAGATTCAATTTGATTAATATTTTAGGTTTGGTTTGTTGGGTTTTATGGCATATCAACCTTTGTTGGTTATTTAACGCCAAATCCATTTTTATGTGAATAATCTGTTCTATTTAAAACAATTCAGTTTAGCATAAGTACACAGTTTGCCAAAAATATTTCTATTTCAAAGTATTCAAGCAGTTATATGTAACAATTCAGTTTAGTGTAAATACAGTTTTAATGTCGAAAAACAGTTCTATTTCAAATAATTCCGTTAAGCATAAGCACGCAGTTTTACTGTAAGTACAGTTTAATTGTCAAAAAACATTTCTATTTCAAGCTATTCAGTTTACTCAAACAATTCATTTTAGCATAAGTATGCTGTTAGTTCTATTTAACCCATAGATAGGGCCCTATCAGGTGCTACCACTCCGGGCCAGAGTGGACCTGGGAGCAATGGCAATGAAGGGGTACTCAGAATTCCCCAAAGCTCCAGCATCACTGGAACCTCACTATCAGATTGTTTAGTATCATATCAGGACACTCGTGGGGGGGATTTACCCCTCTGCAGAGGTGCAGTCAGTGTATTCTACAGCCCCAGCCGACTGGGCAATACACAGAGTTAAATGTCAAACAGTTTTATTTCAAACAATTCAGTTCAGCATAAGTATACAGTTTAGACGTCAAAAAGAGTTCAATTTCGAGCAATTCCGTTCAGCACTAGTACGCAGTTCCAATGTCAAATCAGTTCTATTTTAAATTCAGTTTAGCATAAATACGCAGTTTAAATGCAAAAATCAGTATAGTGAAAGAAGCACGGTTTAGTTCTATTCAACCCATAGATAGGACCCTTATCAGGTGCTACCACTCCGGGCCTGAGTGGACCTGGGAGCGATGGCAATGAAGGGGTACTCCGCATTCCCCAAAACTCCATCATTGCTGGAACCTCACCATCAGATTGTTTAGTGTCATACCAAGACACTCATTTGGTGGGGGTCTTACCCCTCTGCAGAGAAGCAATCGGTGTATTCTACAGCCCCAGCCGATTGGGCAAGATTAATTTTTTTAAAATGGTTCGAAGAATTTAAGAGGGCATTTTTGGGAGCCATCAGATGAATTAATAATCAGAATTTGATCTGTACGTAGATATCGTATTGATAGTGTAAATGTTGAAAATGTTAAATAATTGTTATAATTCTTTTCAAGGTGCAACGCCTCTTGTCCGGTTACAAACTCGTGTAAACGCGCAGATCTATAAAAACATTGTTCAAGATCATGTTGTGCCAATCATACAGAATTCAGGTTTGGATAGGGCTACCTTTATGCAAGATAATGCCCCATGTCACAAGGCAAAGGTGGTAATGAGCTACCTTAGCGAGCAAGATTTCGAAATGATGGATTGGCCACCGCAAAGTCCTGACTTAAATCCAATAAAAAATCTTTGGAAGACCTTTAAGAGTGAAAGTTATGGAAAGAAATCCCACTAATACGGAGGATTTGTGGGTGAAGCTTCAAGAAGAATGGTCTAAAATTAGTATCGAGGATTGTCAAGAACTGATTCGTTCTTGTAGTCGAAGATGTGCAGCTGTCATTAAGAGCAAGGGCTCATTTACTAAATATTGATTGTACATATATTTTTATTGTTTTTTGGCTGTTTACATTGTTTTTCTCAATTTTGTCCCTTACTTTTGGACGTTCCACATTTAAAAATAAATGAATAATTGTTATAATTCTTTTTCTATCATTTGCAAATGATTCAAATTTTAGTATGTTATTATGGATGATAACGACTACCAGTTGTCAAAATTTCAGTTTTTCACAGTTGTTATTTCTAACAAATATTAGGTTTTAAAATTTTGTCCCTTACTTTTGGACGTTACTATATATATATATATATATATATACCTTGTTTTTTTGTAAACCCTTAGAACATTGCCGGTCCAAAACATGATCGTAACTAATTGTGTCTAAAAATAAAAAGGGAAAGATATTATCTTGATGGAGCTATCATTGCCACTTGTCTAAATTCATATGCACTACACAGGTGTCAGTTTAAAATATTGGCGATACATCTGCTGCATATATATATATATATATAAGTAAAGTTGGCGACCGTAGTCGAGAGCGCCCAGAAGGCTCCCTTTTCAATAGCTACTACACCGAGGTGTAGGGGAGGACGCTACTCCTTTCCCTGGATTGCTCCACTTTACCCTTGATACGTACCTTTTATCGCTGAGTGTTAAGCAAGGAGGTATGATTCATTACCAAACTCTACAGCATAGACACGGTATAATTAAAAACAAAATTATTACACCTCTGCTGCATTGAGTGAAATAGTACACACACACATACAAATACGCACACACACACACACATATATATATATATAACAGTGCTAGTTGTAACTAAATCACTTTGTGGGTTTGTGTCGAACCAAGTGCAATATAATATGGAGAGTGCTCAATATCTAGGATAAAGCTATAATAATAATAATAATAATAATAATAATAATAATAATAATAAATAAATGAATAAGTATTAGATATATATATTTAATTCATGGAATTTAGACGGTGACCCCTGGGTTTCATGGAGTTTTTTGCAAAACAACAATCATCAGGCAGTTAAGAAAATGAAATTTGAAAATTTTACCTCACTCGTCAGAGCTTTAACCGAGGTAATTCTACGATATAAAAAAAAGAGAAGGACAACTACCCGTTGGGAGTTTACAATGATAATAGAGACGGTAAAAAGTAGGAGAAGGGAGAAACGATATATATATATATATATATATATATATATATATATATATATATATATATATTAGGAGTGTGCGTAGCATTGTAGTATACATTTCAATCATACATCTTAGATGCATCAGGGAGGTCTTTAGTGATGCGCTGTCTTCATTGCCGATTTCGGGTTTTTTCTGCATCATATCGGCTCCGACAGTAACCCCGACATGACTCTGGAAGAGCCGAGCCGCCTCCGTGATCGCGACGTGCTACGCTAGTGCCTCTACCAAAGCAAAGAAAAAATAGTATTGTTGCTTACAGAGATTCGATGTTCAATATTTTTGTGGTGAATAGTACCCAACATCAACTACGAAAATTAAAACATTGTATTTTCTGCTGAAAAGAAAACTATCTTAGGTGTTCCGGTAATACTTATTTGCAAGGGTTTATCACTCTCTCCCTCTCTCTCTATATATATATATATATATATATAATATACAAATATGAAAACAACACAAGGTCTTCATCTGAAGACGTTATGTTTTTTAGCATTTGTACATATATATATATATGTGTGTCTGTGTGTGTGTGTGTTGTATATGATTTTATCTTAATGTTATTTCATAATAATACCCTAGGGAAAGCAAGGAACCCTCATCTTCCCTTGCCAAGGGTTAAATATATGTTGAGTGCTTTTACGAAAAGACCAAGGTAACTGGTATATATATACATGTATATATATATATATATATATATATATATATATATATATATACTTGATTCATATTTGATTGAACATATGATTAATACGGCAATTCGAAGAGATTAACAAAAAATATGTAGACAAAAAATATCTCTTATGATATAAATATGTATCAATAAAGAAATGCTGCCAATATATATATATATATATATATATATATATATATATATATATATATATATATTACACTGATATATGAATAAAGAGCGATAGTTTTTATTCATCGATGAACCCGTGGTTCTGAAATTTTAAACCCATGACAGGAACGATTTTCTATCCGGAACAGCATCATTCCAACACAATATATATCTAACCCTTGCTGTTCTTCACCAGGAAAATTTACCTCCTCTGGCGGAGTTTGGCTTCGTTTTGATTCTGTTATATGGCACATCAACCATTGTAGGTTATTTAATGCCAAATCCATTTTTATATGTATAAACAGTTCTATTTTAAACAATTCAGTTTAGAATAAGTGCATAGGTTCAATGTCAAAAACAGTTCTATTTCAAACAATTCAATTTAGCATTAGCACACAGTTCTATTTGCCCCATAGATAGGACCCTATCAGGTGCTACTACTCCGGGCCAGAGTGGATCTGGGAGTGATGACAATGAAGGGGTACGCCGCATTCCCCAAAGCTCCAGCATTACTGGAGCCTTACCATTAAATTGTTTAGAGTCATATCCCAGACACTCGTTGGGGGGATCTTACTCCTCTACAGTGAAGCAGTCAGTGTATTCTACAGCTTCAGCCGACTGGGCAACCAGCCACGTTGGGTCAGAGGACCCTGGGAGTAAAGTTAATGCAGGGCTACTCTACATTCTCGAAGCTCGTACGGATGGTTTGGTTTATATATATATATATATATATATATATATATATATATATATATATATATGACATTTTAAATGTTTGTTTACAATTCTTTTATATAGATTAACAATTTATATTGGGGTCCAGTGTCAATATTGTAAGAGCCAATGTATCAATTTTGTTCGTAGTCAAAAAATCATCACCAAAAAAGGGTCTAATTTACTTATCGATGTTAGGCTAACGGATACAACTACTCTGGGTCATATTGAACTTGAGATTATTAGCAATGAGGGAGTGACTCCAAAATTCACCCAAAATTTCAGAACTGGAGCCTCTCCATCAGATACAGTTTAACCTCATTCCTAGAACACAGATAGAGTTCCCATGGTGTATTGGCTAACGTACAGGACTGTGGCCTTGAATTAAGTGAGTTCGAATTCCAGTCACTCGATTACGTTCACTTTCGGACGAATACCCTTGGGAAAAAATATAAACCCTCTCATATCCCCAGCGATGGATTAAATAGTACTTCTGCTGTTCTTCTGGCATTAAATATTTTGGGTCGATATAAACTCCGACTGCGATAGAAAAACATGAAAAAATAACTCGTAGATCTAATACAATTATTTGATCTATCGACGAAGGTACTATTTACCAACCCCTCCGCTCGGGCAGGATATGACACAAGGTCAATTTTTAAGCGGAGTTTAACAGGTTTGAATTCAGAGTTTTCCTTCTCCTAGATTAGTTGCCTCACCAAGGCTGAAGAACCTAGTCGGTCCTACTATTTACCCATAGCTGGAGGGAGAATAAGGGGGTTCATACCTTTCCCAAGGGTATTTGCCCGAAAGTGAACGTAATAGCGCGACTGGAGTACGAACTCGCGTACTACGATTCCGCAGTGCATCGCTTTAACCATTACACCACGAGGACACCCCCTAAAATTTATCGACGAAGGTAGTCGCGGCAGATTATAAACAAGAATAGTTCTATCTCCTCACAAAATTTCAGTGACAATGTCTAAGAAGTCTGTGTCTCCATCCGGTAAGCGAACCTTTGCTTTCGTATTTTTATCAAACATCATTACAGCTGTAACAGCTTTAGGTAGACCAGTATTTACTCCATCATGAATTCAAATACTTTTGAGAAATCTACAAACAATAGTGTTACCTTGAAATTTTTTTGTACCAGTTCTTTCTGTAATTCGACGGATAGACATAGATAGAATCTGTGACATTGTAGATCGATTTCTCTGGAAACCGTTCTGATTTTTCTTAAGAAATTTCTCGATTTCAGGTTTGATACGTTTGAGAAGCAGAGCATTATAGCAGTAAGACTTAGGCCTCTGTAGTTCTTTGTGATTTCGAGGCCACCTTTCATAGGAAGGGGAGGGTGCAGCCTTTTATCGATTTTTCTATTTTATTGTTTATACACAGCGTTGCATAATCGAAGAAGTATGTCATGGGGGGTGTCCTCGTGGTGTAATAGTTAAAGCAATGGACAGCGAAATCGTAATAAGTGAGATCTTGTGCCACGTCCTGACCGTGGCGAAGGGGTTAGGTCACCAGTTAAACTTAATAAATAATTCAAGTACCACTTTCAATTTAACGAGCTAGTCTAGCAGATCAATTACGACAAATAGAGATATTGTTCCTCACTAAGTGTTCCAACAGTGATCTATACCGAGGAACACATCGTCGTTGAATTAGCGTTTAGGAACTGCTTTCATTGATTAGTTATTTGTTAATAGAGGTTTTAATCCTTATCTAAGTCTCGTACTTGCTTCGTTGTGACAATTCGACATTTCAAATCGTATACTCTACTTAATAAGCCTAGCGGGTAGAGTGTGCGCCAATGGTCCGGGAGACCTGAGTTCAATCCCAGGTCTCGTCATACGAAAGACTTTAGAAATGGTACTTGATACCTCCATGCTTAACACTCAGCGATATAAGGTACGTATAAAGGGTAAAGTGGAGCGATCCAGGGAAAGGAGTAGTACCCTCCCCTATACCTTGGTGTAGTAGCTATTGAAAAGGGACCCTTCAGGGACGCTTCACCGGCCTTTTTTTGGACCGCTTCCCCGGCCTGTTGGCTGGGCCGTCTGACATTCGTGTCGGATGGGTGATCGAAATCAATGGCAGATTCGAGACCGAAAGGCTCTCAACTTCGGCTGGGCCACCTTCGGGTGGGCGAGCTGCATCCTCTGTCCTCTATGTACGGCACTAGATCTTGCTGTCTAGTTTAAGCCATAACCCGGCATACATGCCCGGATCCAAATTTGGATTCGTGAAACTGCTTGCCTCATTAGACCCACATTGCACTTAGTGGGTCGTGAGCTCGTTCCCGACCTTCCCCTCCCCTTTATCCCCACTTTAATTGGCCTCCTGGCTTTTGACCTTGTGTCAAGTCCTGTTTGGTAGGAGGCAGCGACAAATAAGGACCCTTCAGGTCACCCTCGACTACGGTCGCCAACTCCACAACTTTATTAGCACTCGTCTATAACATTAGATTAGAGGTGCCCATGGTGTAATGGTTATCGTCGTAGGAAATGGACACGGCGACACGAGTTCAAATCTGGACGAGACTGATTGCATTTCACATAGCACTAATACCCTTGGGAAAGGTATGAATCCAGTTATTCTCCCTCCAGCTATGGGTAAATAGTAGGACAGACTAGATTCTTCAACCTTGGTGAGGCAACTAGTCTAGAAGAAAGAAAACTCTGAATTCAAACCTGTTAAACTTGCTTAAAAATTGACCTTGTGTCATATCCTGCCCGAGTGGAGGGGTTGGTAAATATGATAACATTAGATTAGAGCTACGAAATTCTAACAACAACAAAAAATTATCTTATAAATAATACGCTTTGACTTTTAAGAATTTGTAGCAGCTAAATGTACCCTTTTTCGACATTTTGTCAGATTCGTATAGACTAAAAATAAAAATTCATTCAGTTTACTTATAATGTTTACGCATCATTTAAAACAAACACACGGGCATGTTCACACAAAAATGCAACAAGCTTCTGACAAAAATATGTTCACTTTAGAAGAAGCAAACACACATTCCAGCGGCTTTTTCTCTGCACTAGCACAAAACAAAAGTGTTTGTTTAAACATTAGATAGTTTGGTTTGGTTTGGTTTGGTTATTTGGCATATCAACCATTATATGTTATTTATTGACAAATCCATTTTATATGTATAAACAGTTTTATTTCAACAATTCAGTTTAGCATAAGTACCCAGTTTAAATGACAAAAACAGTTCCATTTTAAACAATTCAGTTTAGTAGAGTATAATTTTTGGTTTACACACAATTAAATGTCAAAACTGTTCTATTTAAACAATTCAGTTTAGTGTAATTTCACATTTTAGTTCAATTTAACCCATAGATAGGATTCTATTAGGTGCTACTACTCCAGGCAAGAGTGAACCTGGGAGTGATGGTACTCTGCATTCCCCAAAGATACAGTATTACTGAAGCCTCGCTTTCAGATTGTTTAGGGTCATATCAGGACACTCGTACGGAGTCTAAGACACCCCCATACATATGAAGTCAGTGTGTTTTGCAGCCCCAGCTGACTGGGCCAAGATGGTTGGTTGTTTGGGTTTTATGGCATATCAACCTTTAGGCCAAGATAGTTTGAATTATAGATATAACTTGCATTCGGTTTGGTTTCTTTGTTTAATGGCATATCAACCTTCATGGGTTATTTAACGCCAAAGCCATCTTTGTAGAAGAACAGTAGTGGTACTATTTAAGGTTTCTTTGTTTAATGGCATATCAACCTTTGTAGGTTATTTAATGCCAAAGCCATTCTCCAAGAAGAACAGTAGTGGTACTATTTAACCCATAGCTGGGAGGATAAGGGGGTTCATGCCTTTCCCAAGGGTATTTGTTCGAAAGTGAACGTAATAGCGCGACCGTAGGTTGAACTCGCTTACTACGATTCCGCAGTCCAGCATTTTAACCCTTAGACCACGAGGTTCTAAATATGGGGGTGCATGTATCCAGATAAAAAGTTCATATTTACCAGGGTGAGTCAAAAGTTCTGCAATATTTTGGTAACATTAGGGACAATTCAGCAGCTCCGGATTCATTTACTAAGTTCGTGAAGGTGACCAACCACACTGGACTATGAAATGCTGGGCTCGCCTGATACTCTCCGAATGCTACTCACTGGATTTGCCTTTTTAACCGGAAACATTGCATCGGAATCCAGGCTGACCGTTCCTGATCGTCAAAGTTCATGGAACCAGAACGAAATTTCTGGAACCTTCGGTGATCATTTTTCACCTTTAGCATAGTAAATGTTTGTTTGTTTTTTTTTGGGGGGGTGCCTCTGCGGCGTTATGGCCCAACTCGTAAAGCATAAGTTCCTGAATTAGACTACGTTGCAAGTTTATCTGTGCGGCTTTTAACTCTCTCACGAAGTGAAGCAACGCACAACGTGTCAGCGCACCAACTACCATAATACTACCAACCACCTCGGGTAATTTTGACGGCTTGAACAATTTGATATACACAACGTGATATACACGCCGCAAATTAGCACGTACATTTGACGAGTAGTTCTTTTATATTATACACACCCCTCACCTCCATCACCTCTCTCTCTCTCTCTCTCTCTCTCTCTCTCTCTTTCCAGTTATAAATCTTTCGCCTCTTGCCTCAATTTCTTTCAAGTTTTTATGGACACGGTGTCGGGTTTACGTACAGTGGGAACCTAAGTTATGTGAATTAGTAGGAGCTTGATTTGGTAAGTAGTGGCTGCAAAATGAATAACTCCCAACCCTGCCCGTTGCCATATTTCTACTTGAGAGGCCCCTGAAGACTGAAACTATACCTTAAGCTTGATTCCGAGCTGTTGAAGGTGCGAGATAACGTAAATGTTATCAGTACAGGAAACTTATACTTTTGAGACTGGTATGCACACACTTCTCCTTGTACTCTTATCGCTAGATATCTTTAAAAAAAATGTCATCTCACTGGCATGTCACGATAGATCTTTTTCTTCATCTTTCTTGCTTATTTCAACATTTATTTCTAGTTTTTCATTTTACTTTTTAATATTTTTCCTTTGCATTTTTGCAAACGTAATTCTTCCTGATTTTTTAGACATTCTACCCGTCTTCTTTCTTTCTTTCTTTCTCTCTTTCTTTCTTTCTTTCTTTCTTTCTTTCTTTTCCCCATTTTTTTTTTCTTGATTCTAATCATCTCTCTATACTATGTCTTCGATTTCATTCATTTTCTTTTCTTTATATTTATTTTTTGTTAAGATTTTCATTTTTTAAAATTCTTTTCTGTTCTTTCTTTCCTTTCTTTCTTTCCCCCTGCTTTCTTCAATTCTTCTCTTCTTTTCTTTTTCATTCGTTTCTTTCTTTCTTTCTTTCTTTCTTTTCTTTTCTTTTTCATTCGTTTCTTTCTTTCTTTTCTTTTTTCATTTGTTTCTTTGTTTCTTTTCTTTTCTTTTTCATTCGTTTCTTTCTTTCTTTCTTTCTTTCTTTCTTTCTTTCTTTCTTTCTGCTTTCTTCAAATCTTCTTTTCTTTTTCATTCGTTTCTTTCTTTCTTCAATTCTTCTTTTCTTTTCTTTTTCATTCGTTTCTTTCTTTCTCTCTCTTTTTCATTCGTTTCTTTCTTTTTTTCTTTCTTTCTTCAATTCTTCTTTTCTTTTCTTTTTCATTCGTTTCTTTCTCTTTTTCATTCGTTTTTTCTTTCTTTCTTTCTTTCTTCTTTTCTTTTCTTTTTCATTCGTTTCTTTCTTTCTTTCTTTCTTTCTTCAATTCTTCTTTTCTTTTCATTTCTTTCTTTCTTTTTTTCTTTCTTTTTTCTGTTCTTTTCTTTTTTATTCGTTTCTTTCTTTCTTTCTTTCTCTCTTTTTTTCTTTCTTTCTTCCTCCCTGCTTTCTTCAATTCTTCTTTTCTTTTCTTTTTCATTCGTTTCTTTCTTTCTTTCTCTTTTTCATTCGTTTTTTTCTTTCTTTCTTTCTTTCTTTCTTTCTTCAATTCTTCTGTTCTTTTCTTTTTCATTCGTTTCTTTCTTTATTTATTTATTGCTTCAATTCTTCTTTTCTTTTCTTTTTTATTCGTTTCTGTCTTTCTTTCTTTCTTTCTTTCTTTCTTTCTTTCTGCTTTCTTGAATTCTTCTTTTCTTTTCTTTTTCATTCGTTTCTTTCTTTCTTTCTTTCTTTCTTTCTTCTAATCCCCCCCTCCATATCAATTACATTTATTTCATTAATTTTTCTTTCTTTCCGTTTTGTTTGGAAAAACCACAGGATTCGCTTCGTGTGTGAATGAAAATTGAACTTGAAAACTTAAGAATTTAAACTTTCGACTTTTATTTATAAATAATTTCTAATGTCATATTTTTTAACCTCGAATATATCCTTAAGCAAGAAGATCAGTCTCTAAGATAAGGAATTTTGAAATAGTTAATTTTGTTATCATATTTTGATTAGTATTTTAGGGTTTGAACGCACTAGTGTTTGGTGGTATAGCTTGTTGTCCTTTTAGGTGGTGAGTTTTAAGACGTAATATCTATCTATCGTCATGGGTTCTTACGTGTGTGTGTGTGTGTGTGTGTGTGTGTGTGTGTGTGTGTGTGTGTGTGTGTGTGTGAGGGGAAGCATCTTCTCTTTTAAATATGCTTGATTAGATATTATTGATCCGTTCAAGTCTTCGCATGAGTCGTTTGACTGCTGCATGAAATGAATTAAGGAAGGCGCCGTATGTTTCCTAAGCAGTTTCGGCTCCGATTGGAGCCATCTTCAAGGAATCGAATCTTGAAATGACGAACACAATAAGATTTGCATTTATATAAATAGTAAGAGGAATAACAAGGGGAAAGGAATTTTACGGAAGAAGAAAAATATTTACATGAGTGTTCTATATACCCAACCCCTCCACCTAGAGCAAACACAAGGCTAGTTTTTATATGGAGTAGAGCAAGTCTTTTAAGCTTTCCATGACTCTTTCAAGTATTCTAGCTGATTGTGGGTGGGGACGTCCTCGTAGCGTAATGTTTAAAGGGCTGAAACGCAGCCACTATGTTTGCAAGTTCGAACTTTAGTTACGTTCATTTTAGGACTAACACCCTTGGAAAAGGCATGAACTCTCTTATCCCTCCAGCAATCGGTTAAATAGCATCACTGCTGTTATTCAACAAGAATGGTTTTTGGCATTAAATAATCCACGAAGGTTGATATGCCATTAAACAAAGAAACAGAAACCGAATCATTTTCAAATACATGGACTTGGTATGGTTTGGTTTAGAGCAAACAAACAGTTTTTCCGTACGTTCTCCAACTAATCCTGGCAACGTTTACCATTACAAAAGACGTGTTAATCAAATCTAAATTATGGACATACTATGAGGTAGGTTGGTTGGGTTTTATGGAATATCAACCTTTGTAGGTTATTTAACGCCAAATCCATTTTTATGTAAATAATCAGTTCTATTTAAAACAATTCAGTTTAGCATGAGTGCACAGTTTAATTGTCAAAAACGTTTCTATTTTAAGCTATTCAGTTTAGTCAAACAGTTCTAATTCAAACAATTCAAATTTAGTATACGTACAGATTTTGTTTACACACAGTTAAATGTCAAAACAGTTCTATGATAAACAATTCAGTTTAGTGTAAATACAGTTTCAATGTCAAAAACAGTTCTATTTCAAATAATTCAGTTTAGCAAAATTGTCGTCCTAAAGAAAACAACACTACAGCTTTATTTTAAAACTTTTATTGAAAAAGTCAATTCAGGTAACTTAATTATGTTGTAGAGCAGACATCTATTCAATATAGCCGTTTCAGCCTCAATCACCGCCTCAATATGGATCCGGAACTCGGAGTATGCCTTTTCCAGAAGCGCTGGCGGGAGCTCGGTGGATGGCGGCGATCAGGCTGGCTTTGGTGTTGTGGGAGGTCATGTTGGTGATGTTCTCGACGTATGACCAAACGAAGTAGCCCAGTGGGTTGAGGTCAGAGGAGGTGGGGGGCCAATGAGAGAAGGGTACAAAGTCGTAGCACTCCTTCTGAAGCCAAACCTGGGTCTCTTTGGACTTGTGGGTCGGCGCCGAGTCCTGCTGTCACACCCAGGGTCTGCCACCGGCCACCTGGTACACTTTGGTGTTGATTTTCAAGCCGACTTCGAAGATGTGTGGTGGCATGATGTGGCCCTCACTTGAAACCACACCAAAGACCATAACCGTAGCTGGAAACTTTTTCATCACCCTGGGCACATCCCTGTTATTCGTGGCAATCCAGATTTGCATTTTGAGGGTACTGGCAATGGTCCTGTTGTCATAACTTGGATCGGTAAAGAGCATGAATTGTACTGCGGCCAATCTCCGATCTCGCTCGTTGAACATTGTGTCACTTTCAGACAAGATAGAAGGCTTTCGCTCTTGGGATTTGTACACAACTGGCCAACAAGTAGATGGTCTACAACAAGAAAAGAAAACCGGTTTTCATTAAACGGAAATGGAATCATGTCGTCTTTTCTAGGGCGACTTGGCGATCTTTGTCGAGGGTGATCCGAAGGCTCATTTTTCAATAGCTACTACACCGAGGTGAAGGAGGGGCGCTACTCCATTCCATGGATTGCTCCATTTTACCCTTGATACTTACTTTATAATGCTGAGTGTTAAGCTAGGCGGCATCAAGTACCATTTTTTTTAGTCTTTGGTATGACTCGACCTGGGATTGAACCCCGGTACCCTGGACCATTGGTGAACACTCTACTCATTAGGCCAGCTTAAAGTGTCCTTTTTGTTAATTTTCCATCATTATACGTCTCTAATCATGAACATGAAAAAAGAAGTGATGTGTTTAGTTTTTAGGTTTGGTCATAAAAGGAACACTCCTCTCTTTAGGCCGATTCATATTTATTAGTCAATTATTCCGACTATGTATGTATCTATCATATATAAATCTTTTAACCGAACAATCAGTCTCTCTATCTTTGTATATATATATATATATATATATGTGAAGAGACTGAGATAGATAGATTGATAGATATGAAGAGAATGAGATAGATAGATAGATAGAGAGATAGATAAACAAAATGAGATAGATAGATAGATAGATAGATAGATAGATAGATATAGTTTGTTCACATCAATGTAAATGATATCTCTCTCTCTATATATATATATATATAGTCTTGTTTCGATAGACAATAATGAGAAGAAATATCTACAATGTAGTCATACTCTATGAAGAGGACACTTCCTAAGCTCTGTCATTAGTTTTATTTGTTGAAAATTATCCGCAGCTTTTTTTGCTTCTGAAGCATAAATCACATCATAATGCATTTAAAGAACCGTTATTTGCAGCCTGGAAAGGGGGTTCATCTAATGAAGAATTTATATCCATTTACGAAATCCAGTTTCATTTATCGTGAGAGAAAAAAGTTAGGCTTGTTATTTTTTTATTCTTCCTTTCTGCCTGAGACGAGATGTTATTACTATTATACATTGATTTACAAAAGCCAAAACTAAATCAGATCATTTCCCCTTCTTTTGGGTTCATTATCACAATATTTTTAGCCACTGTATACCACTTTTTATCTGATGGTTTTTCCCTTGATTTGGTTTGGTTTGGTTTCTTTGTTTAATGGCATATCAGCCTTTGTAGGTTATTTAATGCCAAAGCCATTCTCCCAGAAGAATAGTAGTGGTACTATTTAACCCATAACTGGGAGGATAAAGGGTTCATACCTTTGCCAAGGGCATTTGCCCGAAAGTGAACGTAATAGCGCGACTGGAGTACGAACTCGCTCACTACAATTCCGCAGTCCATTGCTTTAATCATTACAACACGAGGAAACCCCCAGGCTTTTCACTTGGGTCTAAATAACAGTAAGTTTCCTCAAGTCTCTTGGATTCTTCTGTGATTTTTAGCCGATCTCAACACTGCTGTGGTCTGATTTTCAATTCCTTCAGTCATTTTACCAAACCTATAGGGATTGTTTCAAGCACACCAACTGTAATTTGCATCACCATCAACCCGATGTTACGCAGCTGTTTTTTAACTCTCCAGCTAGGTCCAAGTATTTGTTTATTGTTTTACTTTGTTTTATTTTCATGGTGCTCCATTTGAATTAGAAATTGCACTAGATAATAAATTCTCTTCTTTTTTATGATTATAACCAGGTCTGGTCGTCTGGCTGAGATTAGGTGATCCGTTTGTATCTCAAAATTCCAGAGAATTTTAAGCATCTTATTTTTTTGGATGGATTCTGGTTTATGCATAGACCATTTGTCAGCGGTTAGCGTAACGGTTATTGTCATAAGGAATGGAATTAGTGATCCGAGTTCAATACCTGGACAAGGCTGTTTATGTTTCACTTCACGCTAATGCTCTCAGGAAAGGCATGAACCCAACCGTTCTCCCCTGGTGGTTAATAAATTGTAGAGCAGACGGCGTTCTTTAGCTAAGTAAAGCAACCAGTCTTGGAGAAAGAAAACTCTGAATTCAGTTCCTCTCAAAACTGACCTTGTAACATTCTACTCGAAGAGGGTTGAGTAAATACCTTATTATTATTCTATTTTTCTTTTCTTTGGTTTGGTTTCTTTGTTTAATAGTATATCAACCTTTGTAGGTTATTTAATGCCAAAGCTATTCTCCTAGAAGAACAGTAGTGGTACTATTTAACCCATAGCTGAGAGGATAAGGGGCTTCATACCTTTCCCAAGGGTATTTGCCAAAGACATTCTCTTGAAGAACAGTAGTGGTACTATTTAACCCATAGCTGGGAGGATAAGGGGCTTCATACCTTTCCCAAGGGTATTTGCCAAAGCTATTCTACCAGAAGAACAGTAGTGGTACTATTTAACCCATAGCTGGGAGGATAAGGGGGTTCATACCTTTTCCATGAGTATTTGCCCGAAAGTAAACGTAATATCGCGACTGGAGTACGAACTCGCTTACTATGATTCCGCAGTCCATCGCTTTAACTATTATACCTCGAGGACCCCCCTCTTTTTTCTGATTTGCTGTTTGATACAATCCTTTATCTAGCCATTTCTGGAATCCTTTAAACAATTACCTGGAATCTAGAGGAGAGACTACAGATCATAGGATGAATTGAGGATCCAGACCACGGCACTGCCAAGTTCAGCTAGAATATTAAGAAGTGTCCTGAGAAGCTGAATAAATTTAGTGCCACATAGTCTTCAGGGAAAAGTATCAATTATTCATATTTACCCAACCCCTCCGCTCGGGGAGGATATGACACAGGGTCAATTTTTAAACGGAGTTTATCAGGTTTGAATTCAGAGTTTTCCTTCTCCTAGATTAGTTGCCTCACCAAGGTTGAAGAACCTAGTCTGCCCTACTATTTACCCATATCTGGAGGGAGAATAAATGGATTCATACCTTTCCCAAGGTTATTAGTGCTATGTAAAATACGTCCATTTCCTAGGACGATAACCATTACACCACGGGCACCTCCATTAATCGTTTCGTCCCTATGACCCCAAAATTTACACTTGCTATTTTGTTGCGTCTTATCTATTTTCGCGTTAACATAGTTGGTCCTTATGACTGTGTTTCAGAAAGTATCAATAATTACTTGCAGGAAAAACTTGCAAAAAATATAACAATAATGCTCAAAATCATTTTTGAAATGAGAGAGGGAAGAACTTCAACAAATGGAACAAGAAAGCTAAAGGCGGTGCCTAAGGTTTAACATCCGAGAGATGACACAGAATAATATGTGTCAAGAAAAGAAAGAGACAGAAAATTTACCAGTATTGAAATTCATCAATACGAGGACACTTGAATACTGCATTAAAAAAAAAGACTAATTAGAGCAACCAGAAACAGCACAGGCAACAAAAAAATCAACTGAACAACAAAAACTAGGGAAGAAAACAACTGTACGGATATTTCAAACGACAAACTGCGGAAATCTCCCACGAAAAGACCTGGACAAGGCTAAGAAAAGGGAACCTTAAGAGAGAAACTGAATCTCTTCTAATAGTAACACAAAATAATGTCATAAAGACCAACTATGTTAAAGCGAAAAAAGATAAGACGCAACAAAATAGCAAGTGTAGATTTTGTAGTAATAGAGACGAAACGATTAATCTCATAAAAAGTGAATGCAGCAAATTGGTACAAAAAGAATATAAGACTAAACACAGTTGAGTGGGGAAGTTGATCCACTGAGAATTGTGCAAGAAATGGTAATTTGAAAATACTACCGAATGGAAACCAGAATCCGTCCTGGAGAATGAAACGAACAAAATTTTCTTGGATTTCGAAGACCAGACCTAATGAGAATGAATAAAAAAAAAGAAAAAAGAGAACCTGTCGAATACTGAATTTTGCCGTCTCGGAGGGCCACAGAGTGAAATTTAAAGAAAACGAGATAAGACATCTGCTTGAGAACTAAAAGGACTACAGAACATGATGATGACGAAGACATCAATTGTGGTTGGTATACTTTAGAAAATCTCCAAAAGATTGGTAAAGAGGCTGGAAGACTTATAAATAGGACAATTGGAGACCCTTTAGATTAGTTCTTTATTTAGATCAATCTGAATACTAAGAAGAGTCCTGGAGACTTGCTATCGCTCCAACTCCAGAGAAAAGCCAACCACTAACGCGAGTGTGAAATCTCTCAAAAGAATTAAACTAATAATAATAATAATAATAATAATAATAATAATAATAATAATAATAATAGTAATATAGTAAAAATCTTTTGATGTCTATTATGAAATAAGCCTGGGATTAAGGTTCTATTTAAAAAATTCCCAATATGATTAAGAAACCCCCAAATATTTTCTGGAAAAACTTTTTTTTGTGAAAACTATTTCTCATTTTCTGTTTACTTCCATATTCCATTGTCTTGACTCTATAAAACAACAACAAAACAAACGAACAAAAAACATGAATTTCTAAGAAGCTTTTTTTAAAGTTTGCCATTTCGTTTATCAATCAAACACGTAAACATGTTCGAAAATAGTGTGAGAATTCTTCATATCGAACGCTCGTATGTAAATGAGAATAAACACATTGTTTTACAAACGTGTTCATACGACATTCATCTCATGTATATATATATATATATATATATATATGTGTGTGTGTGTGTGTGTGTGTGTGTGTGTGTGTACATATATATGTGTGTGTGTGGGTATGTGTATATATATATGTGTGTGTGTGCGTGTATATATATATATATGTGTGTGTGTGTGTGTGTGTATATATATGTATGTGTGTGTGTGTATATATATATATATATATATATACGACGTTCATTAAAAAAAGTTTTAAGCCTCTCTCACAAAGAACCATACCTGGATATTTTTGCTGTGGCAAAAAACAAAATAATATAAAATTAGGAAACCTAATATAAAATTCTGTCTTTATTTCTATGAAGGTGAGTTCCATATGAAAGGAGGGATGTGCAACAAATATAAAATCCTGGATAAGTCTTAGAACTTTTTGAACGACTTATATATACACACACACACACATATATATATATATATATATATATATATATATATATATATATATATATATATATAGGTCGTTATATATATATATATATATATATTGTTTTTATACCTACATATATATATTGTTTTTATACCTCTCTGCCTGTCTGTCTGTCTGTCTCTCTCTCTCTCTCTCTCTATATATATATATATATATATATATTAGTAAAATATAGTTCTGAGCTTTCATAATATAAATACCATTCTGTTTCATAGTCCGTACTTTCCATGTACCAACCTCTCGTCAAAAATATTTTCTGCCATTTTTCAATCATGTAAGATCGCTTTAAAAATCTTCGACCATTTTCTAGCATGTTGAGTTCTATTTTGAAAAATAATCTGCGAGATCGGTCTAGAAATGTTCTGCCATTTTTCTATCAAGCGAGATCGGTCTAGAAATGTTCAGTCGCTTCTATGATCGGTTTACAAAATTTCTCTTAGAATTTCAAGATCTACTTTGGATCTAGAAACTCTAATTTTCACTGAAGGTTACCAATTAATTGTGCTGATAGAGCTGTCCCAAAAAGCAATTTGTGTCTTTGATATGACACTAAAACCGACTTGGAGTGAGATTCCTTTTCAGGGGTTTGAGGAGTGTGGAATTGCCTTTCGTTACCATTACTCTCAAGTCACCTCGGTGAAGTCTTAAAGCCCTATCTATGAATCAAATTGTTCACTGAAAAATCTTAATATTACATAGGATTATGTGTTTAAAACAAAAGAAGTGTTTGGTTTTGTTGGGTTCTATGGCATATCAAGCATTGTAAGTTATTTAATGCCAAATCCTCTTTATACACATATATTAAATATATATGATTTGGTTGGGTTGGATTCTATGGCATATCAACCATTGTGGGTTATATAATGCCAAATCATCTTTATACATATATATCAAATATATATGATTTGGTTGGGTTGGGTTTTATGGCATATCAACCATTATTAGTTATTTAATGCCAAATCCTCTTTATACATATATATTAAATATATACGATTTGGTTTGGTTTGGTTTTATGGCATATCAACCATTGTAGGGTATTTAATGCTAAATCCTCTTTATACATATATATTAAATATATATATGATTTCCTTTGGTTCGGTTTTATGGCATGTCAACCATTGTAGGTTATTTAATAACAAATCCTCTTTATACATATATATCAAATATATATGATTTGGTTGGGTTGGGTTGGGTTGGGTGGGGTTTTATGGCATATCAACCTTTGTAGGTTATTTAATGCCAAATCCTCTTTATACATTTCCATTAAATATATATGATTTGGTTTGGTTGGGTTTGGTTTTATGTCATATCAACAATTGGGGGTTATTTAATGCCAAATCCTTTTTATGCATATATATGAAATACATTATTTGGTTTGGTTTGGTTTTATGGCATATCAACCATTGTAGGGTATTTAATGCCAAATCCTCTTTATACAAATATATAAGATATATATGGATATACATATATGATTTGTAAGTGAATAATTTTTCGGTAATTTCTTTTTTAAACATGTTACAACTAATTTGTTTACTATTGTTTGTACAGGGATGCATTTTTTCAGTTACTGCAATCTTGCCCAAATGTCAAACCGTTCTATCTGACATATAGATAAGGGTCCTATCAGATGCTACCACTCCTGGAAAGAGTAGACCTGGGAGCAATGGTAATAAAGAGGTGCTCCACTTTCTCCAAAGCTCCAACATTACTGAAGCCTCAACATCAGATTGTGGGAGATTTTACCCCTCTGCAGAGATGCAGTCGGTGTATTCTGCAGCCCCAGCCGACTGAGCTGAATAGAAGAGTGTGCAAATTATTAGTATTAGATAGGAATACTTAAAACTCTAATCTTGTGCATATTTTTAATATTCAAGAGAAACCGTATAACTATGTGCAAATAAAATATTAAAATTAAATTAAATTAAAATTGAAAACATGTATTTGTGTATAAATTATTAGTATCAAATTGTCGCATTGAATAACCTATAAGGCAGTGGCGACTCTAGCCTATTTTTGCTACTCGTGCCCCCCCCTGCCCTCTGTCAACTTCAGTTCCCAACCCGTGGTCCGTGGACCCAAAGTAAGTCATCATAGTTGCTATTGCGTGATTCTCCATTGTATAGCACAGATTGACAAACGTACCTTGCATGGTGTTTTTTTTTGTAAACAATCAAGATACTATATAATTTGTAGTCTTGTTAATACAGTAGATAAGATAATTTTTTTTCCTTTCAAAAGTATAGAAGAAAAGAGAAGATGTTCATTACTATGACGAGAAAAATATGTTTATTAGAATAAAGAAATTGATGACAATATACACAGACACAGCTAGTAGTTTCAATTTCGCTTAAAATAAAGATTATTTGTTGAAAATGTATTCAAATAAACAAATTTTAGTTACAGAATGTAATATATGCAACATTCATTAAAGAAATAGACATCTGTTAGTGAAAAAACGAATTAAAACACGCCGTTTAACCAACATTTACCATAGCAATGATGATGACGTCGGCGACGGCTATAATCTGCTATCCCCCCCTCTCTCTTTCTCTCTCCGAAAGACAGCAGTCAGAATGTGCTAAGATTTTTTAGCACGGTGTTTGAGTTGCTCTTGCTACAGCCAAAAGCGGATTTCTCTAACATTACTGTTATTATAAGGGTCTAGTGCTCGGCACGGATAGCGTGTGTTCAACATTAAAGCCGATTTTATGGGATGTTCAATGAATCTGACGGTGGCCGGACAAAGACCATCCCTTCAAAACAGCATCGTTGTATTATTCCCAGATATATTTATGAACTTTTGGCTACTTAGTTATCGAAACTTGAATAGATGCGTCATTTAACTGAGATCAGACTAAGTATGTTTGCTTGAAATTAATGGATGATTTTTAATCCATTTTGAATAACATTGACCAAGTTATTGGTCGTGCCGGGCACGAGTAGCACTAGTCCCGTCTCCGCCCCTGCTATAAGGGTAATTTACGGGAGGTGCCCGTGGTGTAGTAGTTATTGTCGTAGGAAATGGACACGGCGACTCGAGTTCAAATCTTGGACGAGACTGATTGCATTTCACATAGCACTAATACCCTTGGGAAAGGTATGAATCCAATTATTCTCCCTTCAGCTATGGGTAAATAGTATGACAGACTAGGTTCTTCAGCCTTGGTAAGGCAACTAGTCTAGGAGAAGGAAAACTCTGAATTCAAACCTATTAAACTCCGTTTAAAAATTGACCTTGTGTCTTATCCTGCCCGAGCGGAGGGGTTGGTAAATAGGATAAGGGTAATTTACGAAACTCTTTGCTTCGATGTAGCACAAGGCCAAATGAATGGGACACCCAGTGAGACTCGAACTCACTGTGTAGGTTTGCTAGTCTAGCTTGCTAACCATTACACCACCAGAGATGCCCTTAAATATCCAATAAGGAGTTGATATGCCGTTAAACAAATAAACCAAACCAAACAACAAAGCAATCTTCTAGGTTTGGTTTGGTTTCTTAGTTCAAAGGCATATCAACCTTCGAGTATTATTTAAAGCCAAAACTGTCCTTGTAGAACAGTTGTGGTACTATTTAACCCATTACTGGGGTGGGGGGACAAGTAGGTTAATGCCTTTTCTATGGGTATTTATCCGAAAGTGAGATTAGTTGCGCGACTAGAATTCGAATTCACTAACCACAATATCGCAGACCAGCACGTTAGCTACCATATCATAGTGACTCCCTACTTGATACTCGGGTGAGTCAAAGGTTTCGCAATATTTTGTCCTCGTAGTGTAATGGTTAAAGCGCTGGACTGCGGAATCGTAGTAAGCGAGTTCGTACTCCAGTCGCGCTATTACGTTCACTTTCGGACAAATAACCTTGGGAATGGTATGAACTCCCTTATCCTCCCAGCTATGGTTTAAATGATACAACGATAGTTCTTCTTGGAGAATGGCTTTGGCATTAAATAGCCTACCAAGGTTGATATGCCAAAGTGTGGCACAATTCGGCAGCTCCGGATACATTTGCTGAAGTCGTGAATGTGAAAACTACACTGGACTGTAGGTTGCTGAGCTCGCCTGATACTCTCCAGTTGCTTCTTCTCGCTACATTTGTGTCTATGGCTTGGAGGACTGCTTCGGACTTCAGGGTTTTAATTCTACCCGACCTTGCGTAAGTTTTTGCAACCAAGCAAAATTTTCTCAACTTACTCGACCGTGATCAACTGCGCTATCACCTTTCGTGTAACAAATGCTTTTGGTTGCTACGGCGACATGATGGTCCAATTTGAGCTCAGTCTAGAATATTTGGCTTAATGGCATATCAACCCTTGATGGTTATTTAATGCCAAATCCTATTTATTTACATATATATGATTTGTAAGGTAATTGTTTATCGGTAATTTTATTTTTAAATGAATGAAAGCTCATTTGTGTTGGCCTAATGAGTTGAGTGTTCGCAAATGGTCCGGGATAGCGGGGTTCAATCCCAGCTCTAGTCATACCAAAAACTCAAAAAATGGTACTTGATGCTGACTTGCTTAGTACTCAGCATTACAAGGTAAGGATCAAGGGTAAACTGGACCAATCCAGGGAATGGAGTAGTGACCTTCTTAACATCTCGGCGTTGTAGCTATTGAAAAGGGAGCCTTCGGGTCACCCTCGACTTGGTTCGCCAACTTTTTTTGTTTCCACGCAGTTAAATGGCGACAAGTGTAGCTATTTAACTGTGGTAATTCTCTTTATCTAATATTCCCGGCTGTATGGTTTCTTATAACTAGTGATAATATAATTCCTAGTAAAAGATTAAACTCTTCTATTTGACCCATAGATGGGACGCTGATAGGTACAGACACTCCGAGTCAGAGTAGATTAAAAAGTTATGGCAATTAAAGAGTATTCCAAATTCCCCAAATTCCAACACTGGCATCTCACTATCAGAAACAGTTACGTGGTGTCTTCAATAAATTCCAGACTTTTTTTGTACAGGCATTTAAAATTGTCGTAGACTCTTGAAAATTCACTATGTTGTTGATATACATCTTATGAGATGACTGATCAATTTTTATGATTTCAGCTTCAAATGAACAGCTAGAGCAGCAATTGGAATACACCCTACTAAAGCCTGATCATATTTACCAACCCCTCCGCTCGGGCAGGATATGACACAAGGTCGATTTTTACTATAATTGGATTCATACCTTTCCCAAGGGTATTAGTGCTATGTGAAATGCAATTAGTCTTGTTCAGGATTTGAACTCGTGTCACCGTCTCCATTTCCTACGACGATAACCATTACACCACGGGCACCTCCAACTAAAGCCTGATTGTCACAGCTACTTAATTTCAAAAATGCAATCTGGACGTGAGGATACTTTAGAAGAACGATATGCAATAAAATTCTGTTTTAAACTTGGAAATAATGCCACAGAAACGTATGGAATGCTTCAGACTGCTTTTCGACCATCTTGCCTGAGTCGAGCATCTGTTTTTGAGTAGCATAAGCGATTCAAGGAAGGCAGGCCGTCTGGAAGGGATGATGAAAGGTGTGGGAGAAGTAAGGAAGTCAATACACCACAGTTGATTGGCCAAAGGGTTACGGTTAGGGTTACTATGTTGAGGTTTTATGGGAGTTCAGAAAGAGATTCCGTCGGAAGAGGTCAGTGGTATTTCTACTAGGACAATGCACCAGTCCACAACTCCATTCTTGCCACAGACTATTTAACCAAGATGGGCATCAAGACAGTTCCTCACTCTCCCTATAGTCTAGACCTTGCTCCCTGTGACTTTTGCTTATTCCCTAAGCTCAGAGGCTGTCGTTATGAGACAATTGAGGAGATGAAAGAGGCTGTGACGAAGGTCATTGACACGCTCACTCAAGAGGACTTCAATGGGGCCTTCCAGAAGTTGTTGGAACGGTACAACAAGTGCATTGCAACCGGATGAGATTACTTCTAAGCGGACAAGAGTTTCATGTGTGTTCTATCAATAAAAGTGCCCGTACGAAAAAAGTCTGGAAACTCATTTAATGATCCTCGTAAATGTCATACCAAGGACACTAAATGGTTTCAAGTATTCCTATCAAACACTAATGATTCTATTTAGCTTTATTTATTTGTTTGCACACAGTTAAGCAGTTCCGAGTATAATAAATACTTAAACAGTTCTATTTTACTCATAGATGTGGCCCTATCGGGTACTCCCACACCGGATCAGAGTGGACATGAGAGTAATGCCAATGAAGGGGTACTCGACATTAGGCAATCAGACACAGTTTAGTGTCATATCCAGGATACTCATTGCGGGATGGGGGGTTTTACTTCTCGGCAGTGGTGCAGTTGGCGTATTCTGCACCCCAAGCCGACGAGAGAGAGAGAACCCAGTTTGAACTCGTTAAGCATAAATTTACGAGTTGCTCGTTCATCTAGCCGGCTTTCAAATTTCACACGGAGTGAAGCAATGCACAATGTTTCAGCGCACCGACTGCCGCAATACTACCAACCAAAAACTGGTACCTTGAACTGCTTGGGTCACGTGATGTACGCACTGTAGACTTGAATGTTCTAGAATATTGGAAAACCTTTGATTCCCCTTCATAAGTATCAAGTCACGGTGACAGTACCTATTTCTCTGCTCCCACTCTCTCTCTCCCCATCCGCCCCTATCATCCATCACTTCCGTCAGCTCTTCCAAACGATATCCTGTGTCCGCACAGAGCTGATGTGAATAAGTTCTTTCTGACCGGACAATACTGGTACATCTTTTCGTAGGAATCTATAGAAGAATGTCCCTGGGGGTGTCCTCGTAGTGTAATGATTAAAGCGCTGGACTGCGGAATCGTAGTAAGCGAGTTCGTACTCCAGTCGCGCTATTACGTTCACTTTCGGACAAATAACCTTGGGAATGGTATGAACTCCCTTATCCTCCCAGCTATGGGTTAAATAATGCAACGATAGTTCTTCTTGGAGAATGGCTTTGGCATTAAATAGCCTACCAAGGTTGATATGCCATTAAACAAAGAAACCAAGAACGTCACTTATGAATTCGTCTCCATGGTATATGGAAAAAAATCTTCGAGCGTTCCCAGAGCTAAAATGTTATCGTCTCTCTGTTTGCTTCGATAATCTATCCAGACTGCCATTTTTAGACCAATATTACGCGTGTCTTGGAAGAGATAAAGATTGTATTGATAAATATTAAGAAAGACAGTCGTTTGGGGTGTCAGGTGGAATAATTTCTTCTTTCTTATTTGACTCTAACGTAAACACAACTTATCACCATTTAAAATAAAAGAAAATAAATAATACTTGCCTTCTCGCCTTTTTACTTCAATGCCAATTGCGACTCTTTTAACATCAGGGAAAATGAAACGAGAGCTCAAAAATTATCCCCCCCCCTTCTTCCCTCACCAAAAAAATAAAATAAATTAATCGAAGACGAAAGAAAGATGAAATTTACTTTCATCTTTCTTTCGTCTTCGATTACTTTATTTTATTTTTTTAAGAAAAGGGAAAAGAAAAAGAGTTCTTTGGAACGAAAAGAAAAGTAGCCATGAAGCTTTGATAAAACACGAATAGAAAAGAATTGGGTAAAAAAAAAAAAAAAAGATTTTAAGGAACAAATAAAATGAAGAGAAAAAAAATCTGAAAACTGCTGTAAATACAGTCGTTAGATTTCTCTGATGCGAGCAGGAAAAAAAAAAACTGTTAGGCGTTGGGAGAAAAAGACGCCATTGAAGAAATAAAAACAAGGGGAAAGAACTGTTTAACATTACATCATCAACATAATATCAAATGTATTTCGAAGAGAGAAAAAAAAAGTAAAGAAAACAAATTGGAGGTTTGAAGAGTTTTTATAAAATCATTTCAGTTAATTTAAGTCTGTTTCCTTATTGTTGTGAATGAGAAATGCATTGTTTCTTTCTATCTTTCCTTCCATCTTCCAAGCTTCTTTCTTTCTTTCTTTTTCTTTCTTCCAAGCTTCTTTCTTTCTTTCTTTCTTTCTATCTTCCAAGTTTCTTTCTTTCTTTCTTTCTATCTTTCTTTCCATCTTCCAAGCTTCTTTCTTTCTTTCTTTCTTTCTTTCTTCCAAGCTTCTTTCTTTCTTTCTTTCTTTCTTTCTTTCTTTCTTTCTTTCTTTCTTTCCATCTTCCAAGTTTCTTTCTTTCTTTCTTTCTATCTTTCTTTCCATCTTCCAAGCTTCTTTCTTTCTTTCTTTCTATCTTTCTTTCCATCTTCCAAGCTTCTTTCTTTCTTTCTTTCTTTCTTTCTTCCAAGCTTCTTTCTTTCTTTCTTTCTTTCTTTCTTTCTTTCTTTCTTTCTTTCTTTCCATCTTCCAAGTTTCTTTCTTTCTTTCTTTCTATCTTTCTTTCCATCTTCCAAGCTTCTTTCTTTCTTTCTTTCTATCTTTCTTTCCATCTTCCAAGCTTCTTTCTTCCTTTCTTTCTTTCTTTCTTCCAAGCTTCTTTCTTTCTTTCTTTCTTTCTTTCCATCTTCCAAGTTTCTTTCTTTCTTTCTATCTTTCTTTCCATCTTCCAAGCTTCTTTCTTTCTTTCTTTCTTTCTTTCTTTCTTCCAAGCTTCTTTCTTTCTTTCTTTCTTTCTTTCTTTCTTTCCATCTTCCAAGTTTCTTTCTTTCTTTCTTTCTATCTTTCTTTCCATCTTCCAAGCTTCTTTCTTTCTTTCTTTCTTTCTTTCTTTCTTTCTTTCTTCCAAGCTTCTTTCTTTCTTTCTTTCTTTCTTTCCATCTTCCAAGCTTCTTTCTTTCTTTCCATCTTCCAAGCTTTTTTCTTTCTTTCTTTCTTTCTTTCTTTCTTTCTTTCTTTCTTTCTTTCTTTCTTTCTTTCCATCTTCCAAGCTTCTTTCTTTCTTTCCATCTTCCAAGCTTTTTTCTTTCTTTCTTTCTTTCTTTCTTTCTTTCTTTCTTTCTTTCTTTCTTTCTTTCTTCCAAGTTTCTTTATTTCTTTCTTTCTATCTTTCTTTCCATCTTCCAAGCTTCTTTCTTTCTTTTTTTCCATCTTCCAAGCTTTTTTCTTTCTTTCTTTCTTTCTTTCTTTCTATCTTTCTTTCCATCTTCCAAGCTTTTTTCTTTCTTTCTTCCTTTCTTTCTTCCAAGCTTCTTTCTTTCTTTCTTTCTTTCTTTCTTTCTTTCTTTCTTTCTTTCTTTCTTTCTTCCAAGCTTCTTTCTTTCTTTCTTTCTTTCTTTCTTTCTTTCTTTCCATCTTCCAAGCTTTTTTCTTTCTTTCTTTCTTTCTTTCTTTCTTTCTTTCTTTCTTTCCATCTTCCAAGCTTTTTTCTTTCTTTCTTTCTTTCTTTCTTTCTTTCTTTCTTTCTTTCTTCCAAGTTTCTTTATTTCTTTCTTTCTATCTTTCTTTCCATCTTCCAAGCTTCTTTCTTTCTTTTTTTCCATCTTCCAAGCTTTTTTCTTTCTTTCTTTCTTTCTTTCTTTCTATCTTTCTTTCCATCTTCCAAGCTTTTTTCTTTCTTTCTTCCTTTCTTTCTTCCAAGCTTCTTTCTTTCTTTCTTTCTTTCTTTCTTTCTTTCTTCCAAGCTTCTTTCTTTCTTTCTTTCTTTCTTTCTTTCTTTCTTTCTTTCTTTCTTTCCATCTTCCAAGCTTCTTTCTTTCTTTCTTTCTTTCCATCTTCTAAGCTTTTTTCTTTCTTTCTTTCTTTCTTTCTTTCTTTCTTTCTTTCTTTCTTTCCATCTTCCAAGCTTTTTTCTTTCTTTCTTTCTTTCTTTCTTTCTTTCTTTCTTTCTTTCTTTCTTTCTTCCAAGTTTCTTTATTTCTTTCTTTCTATCTTTCTTTCCATCTTCCAAGCTTCTTTCTATCTTTCTTTCCATCTTCCAAGCTTTTTTCTTTCTTTCTTCCTTTCTTTCTTCCAAGCTTCTTTCTTTCTTTCTTTCTTTCTTTCTTTCTTTCTTTCTTTCTTTCTTTCTTTCCAACTTCCAAGTTTCTTTCTTTCTTTCTTTCCATCTTCCAAGCTTCTTTCTTTTCTTTCTATCTTCCAAGCTTCTTTCTTTCTTTCTTTCTTTCTTTCTTTCAAGCTTCTTTATTTATTTCTTTTCATCTTCCTTGCTTTTTTCTCTCTTTCTTTTTCTTTCTCTTTCACCTTATATGTTAGCTAACTTTCTTTCTTTCTTTCTTTCTTTCTTTCTAGCTTTTTTCTTTCTTTCTTTTTCTTTCTCTTTCAACTTATATGCCAGCTAACTTTCTTTCTTTCTTTCTTTCTTTCTTTTCAATTTAACTGTCACTTTTCTTTCTTTCTTTCTTTCTTTCTTTCTTTCTTTCTTTCTTTCTTTCTTTCTTTTCAACTTACATGTTGTCTTTCTTTCTTTCTTTCTTTATTTTCAACTCACCGGCTCTTTCTTTCTTTCTTTCTTTCTTTCTTTCTTTCAAAGTCATTCTTTCTTTCTTTCTTTCTATCTTTCTTTCAAATTCTTTCTTTGTTTTTTTTTTCAAATTCTTTCTTTCTTTCTTTCTTTTATTTATCTATTTATTTATTTGTTTATTTCCTTCTTTACATATTTCTTTTCTTCTTTTATATCTCTTAAATTTCTTTCTTTCTTTCTTTCTTTCTTTCTTTCTATTATTTTCTTTTTCTTTCTCTCCCTTGTGATATTCATTGGCATTCCTTTCTTTTTCCGTCGTTCTTTATCTTTTTTTTTTCTTTTTATTCTTCATTTTTCCTTTTTCTTCTTTCCTTCCTCCCTTCTTTGTGACCATATTTCATTTTCTCTTTCTTTCTTTCTTTCTTTCTTTCTTTCTTTTTTTTAGTATCTTTCCTTCTTTCCTTTCATTATTCTTTCTTTCTTTCTTTCTTTCTTTATCTATTTATTTATTTATTTATTTATTTATTTCCTTTTAGGCAGACAGTTTTTCATCATTCCTTTTATTTTTTCTTCTTTTCTTCTTTCATTTTTTTTCTTTCTAGCTCTCTTTCTTTCTTCATCCTCCCCCTCCTTTCTTTTACTTTTACTTCTTTCCCTCCCTAATTTTTTTTTAATCATTTTCCTCTAATTTCGACGCAACATTCCAGGTCACAACCTCTTTTTATTGCCTCCCCTTATTGCTTTTTTTTTCACCCCTCTAAATGTGTTTTGGGGTTGTCGAAGTTTTGTCTTATTGTTGTTTTTCCAATTCTATCAAGTGATATATACCTTCATCGACAGATTACTAAAAGCACTGCATAAACTGAGATGGGGAGGAGGGTCGAGCGGAGTGAGGTCGAGCTGAGGGGCGTTATATAATAATGGGGAAGTGAAATAGAAAAAAAACAATGTTTTTCTTTGTGCATTTTCACATCTATAGTTTTTTTTCTGATCTTTTCTATCTTTTTTTTATTGTCTCTTCTATTTTCCTTAATCAGATATACAGTGGATCGATAATCAATAATCTTTTCTTCGTTCCTTTCGTTCCTTTCATTTTGCGTCTGTTCGTAATTACTTTTATTCTTACTCGTTTTATATCTTTTGTCACAACAATCCCCCTTTTTTTGTCCTTTTTTAATACTACTTTTTTTAGCATTAGTCTTTCTTTCTTTCTTTCGTTCTTTTGGGTAGTTACCGTGACCTAGTGGTTAACGTGCCTGACTGTGACATCGTAATAAGCGAGTTCGAACTCCAGTCATGCAATGACATTTACCGTCCAATTAATATTCTTTGTAAAGGCATGAACCCCTTATACTCCCAAACTGTGGCTTAAATAAAATTCCTATTGTCTTTCTACAAAGATGACTTTGGCATGAAATAACACCTAAAGGTTGATATGCCATTAAACAAAGAAACCAAATAATTCTTTCTTTAAAATTGCTTTTTCTTTCTTTTTTACTTAACATTTTATTTCCGTTTCTTTTTTTTTTTTTTTGTTTCATTGGAAAAGATAAAAACCCAAATGTAATTCAAAAGATACATTAGTGAATCAAACGCCCTGGTGAAGGTTTAGCGTGAAAACTGAAACGTTTAACGTGGCATATAATTCAACTACAAATAACATCATCTTCTGAATCCTTTTTTTTCATATTGTGCGTTTATATACCGTCAAATTTACTTCCATCTCCTCAGATATATATATATATATATATATATATATATATATATATATATATACATATGTATGTATGTATTGGTTAAAATTAACGCTAAAAACGTTTTTATTCCATAAAATCTTTATAGTTGCCCAATTCGGGAAAATAAAGAGCATTATTTTTCAAGCATAAAATAGGATGATAAAGCAAAATAAATATCCTCGTCTATAGTGTTTCACATTGTCGATCCACAGATGAGCAGTTAATCTGATGTTTATATATATATATATACATATATATATATATATATATATATATATATATATATATATACCCTGACGCCATCACTCTGAGATATACCTATAGGTCTCCCTTTTTTTTCTTTTTCTGTCTCTTTTCTTTCGATCCTTCCCTCCTTTTATATTTTCATCTTTTTTTTATTCAGCTATTTCCCCAGTTGTTGAACTTTAAAAAATAATTTCATTCTGATGAAATTCTTTATTAAATAAAGAACGAAATATCATTGCTGAATCTGTTGTCTGTGTTGGTTTATCCACTCGTCCACTTATTTTTATCTTCTTGTCGGATTTACCAAAATCTACCATTTCTCCGTATATATATATATATATATATATATATATATATTTGTGTGTGTGTAGGATGCGATCTGTAAATTGTCGCCTAAATTATGCAAAAATTAAAATAACACAGACGTCTCATTTTATCAAATATTACAACCAAAACCAGGTGAACATATCTTGAAATACTATAGATTCAATCTTGCCTTCAGCCATGGCCACCAAAAGACTTCCGAATCTCCAACAAGCTTTTCCGATGATCTTCTGGTTTAAATGGCTAAATGCTGCCGTTATTATTGCCTTCAATTCCTCTTTGGTGAAGCTCGGAAGTAAATTTCTTCAAAGAAATTCTCGTTTTACTTTCAACGGCGTTGCACGGAGTTTTGTTTGTTTCTCACTCAACAACACTCCGCATATTATAATCAAGGGGCAGACAATCTTAGGAGTTAGGCAGTTAGATGTTTCGAATGATGAGAGGCATAGCATCACCATCCTAAGTGACCCCCCCTTCTCCAAACACTATGGTGTCGGCTGGGTGCTTGTTTTTCATCAATAGGAATAGGAACCTGTCCTCAGATTGACTCCCAAACATAGAAATCTTCGTATTTTTGCTTCCGGGTGAATGTCAAGCAGTACGGTACCCAACTGAATCTAAATCAATGCACAGTAGACAAAACCTGACACAACTTTAGCGCAAACGCAAAATTAATAGTTTGAACCGATGATAATTTGTTTAACGCATCCTGTATCTATAGAAGCATAATTTTGCCTTGTAACATTATTTTATAGACTGCCTCTTATAATTTATTTATTTATTTATTTATATTTCTTAAATTTCAGCACGGAATGCCCGCGAGGAACTATCTATCAAAGTTTTGCCGTAAAGCCAGGAACTGGTAAATATAAACACGGAGTTCGGCCCGAACTAAAAGAAGCACATGTTGAACGAATTACTGGATCAAGAATAGATTATCAACACGAACAAGTCAAAGAAGAAGAGGAAAGCGAAGAAGAAGAAGAAGAAGAAGAAGAAGAAGAAGAAGAAGAAGAAGAAGAAGAGCTAAAATATCTTAAAAGCCAAGACAGTGAAAAGTTCT
Organism: Sepioteuthis lessoniana; assembly: GCA_963585895.1. Taxonomy (NCBI): domain Eukaryota; kingdom Metazoa; phylum Mollusca; class Cephalopoda; order Myopsida; family Loliginidae; genus Sepioteuthis; species Sepioteuthis lessoniana. The sequence continues at coordinate 96,632 of CAUZXS010004090.1, forward strand.
TGCTTTTTGCTTTTACGAAGACAATCAAAAGAAAGTTTGTTTTTTTCCCTTAAAATGGATAAAAAATATTCAAATACAAGTTATTAATATTCTAAAACAAATACTTTAAATTGTATTTTCATTCGATTTATCGACAAGATAAATATAAAGGCTGTTAAAAAAAAAAAAGCTTCCTTTAAATCAATTGCGAAGCCAAAACCAGTTCAACTTTTGGAAATTATCTCCACATTGAGAAAAACAACGGTACACAACAATAATAACTGTTTAAAATACCTTTCTGGTCGGTATCATAATTTTTTACTATAGTGGAGAAGTGATTACTGCGGATCTCTTGTATGTAACTTGAAAGGTTTCAAGATCTTCAACAACAATTTATTATATAATAAAATATACTGGCAATAATACTTGGAATTACTATTTGAATTAAGATAGCTATTCTTCCAGACTAGACATTTTATCTCGCATAGTAAGAATATTATTATCACCTTTTAACCCAGTGCTTATAATTTGATCAGAAATAAAGGGCATCTTGCTTTCTTTGCCCTATTGCTTAGAGCAATCAGTCTAATAAAATTTGCTATACCTAAAATAGTAACATTAACACAAGCACTGTTTAAATTACTTATCAGACAAATTTTGAGTCGACATCACTTAATTTAGACCTCTATAAAGGTGTCAACACCTTTGTCTTATTTGTTTATTAGATAGATAGATAGATAGATAGATAGATAGATAGATAGATAGATAGATAGATAGATGTGTATGTAATATATGTATATATAAAGTAAAGGACACCTAATCGTGAAGTAATCTGCGTCGAACTAATCTGGCAGACAATTTCTGCTCTTCTGTGAATTTGATTCTCACCATATATTCGGACTTATATTCGGCTTTGTGCCAGGCTAAAGCTACCGAGCCCCGATTGTTTGGCTTCGTGAATATCGTCGGCTGATACGTAATCGTAGGCTGGTTGGAAGTGAATTTACCTGGACATTTTCACCTGCCATCATGTGTGATGAGAGCTTGGCCGGCGGGACTTGCGTCAGATCCAAACTCGTGGTAGTTGGAGACTGTGGTTGCGGAAAAACGGCTCTTATACATCGATATGTGAATGGAAGTTTTCTAGAGGTAAGTCACATAATTTTATTTATTCCTCTAGTTCTATTTTACTGTCTCTGTATCGTTCGTGTCTAAATTTACATCTCTCTCTCTCTCTCTCTCTCTTTCTCTTCCCTCCCCCTCTCTCTCTTTCTCTTCCCCCTCTCTCTTCTCTTCCCTCCCCCTCTCTCTCCTCCCCCCTCGCTCTTCTCTTCCCTCACCCTCTCTCTCTCTCCTACTCAGTCTTCATTCTCATTCTCTGCCTCGACTTATCTCTCTCTTTCTCTCTCTCTCTCTCTCTCTCTTCTGTTCTCCCTTTCTCTCTTCCCTCTCTCTTCTCTCTCTCTCTCTCTCTCTCTCTCCTACTCAGTCTTCATTCTCATTCTCAGCCTCGACATCTCTCTTTCTCTCTCTCTCTCTCCCATCTCTCTCTTCCCTCTCTCTCTCTCTCTTCCCCCCTCTCTCTCTCTTCCCCCTCTCTCTCTTCTCTTCCCTCCCCTCTCTCTCTCTCCTACTCAGTCTTCATTCTCATTCTCAGCCTCGACATCTCTCTTTCTCTCTCTCTCTCTCTCTCCCATCTCTCTCTCTCTCTTCCCCCTCTCTCTCTCTCTCTTTCTCTTCCCCCTCTCTCTCTCTCTCTTCTCTTCCCTCCCCCCTCTCTCTCTCTCCTACTCAGTCTTCATTCTCATTCTCTGCCTCGACTTATCTCTCTCTTTCTCTCTCTCTCTCTCTTCTCTTCTCTTCCGCCCCCTCTCTCTCTCTCTCTTCTGTTCTCCCTTCTCTCTTCCCCCTCTCTCTCTCTCTTCCCCCCTCTCTCTCTTCTCTTCCCTCTCCCCCTCTCTCTCTTTCCTACTCAGTCTTCATTCTCATTCTCTGCCTCGACTTATCTCTCTCTTTCTCTCTCTCTCTTCTCTTCTCTTCCGCCCCTCTCTCTCTCTCTCTTCTCTTCTCCCTTCTCTCTTCCCTCTCTCTTTTCTCTCTCTCTCCTACTCAGTCTTCATTCTCATTCTCAGCCTCAACATCTCTCTTTCTCTCTCTCTCCCATCTCTCTCTCTCCCCCCCCCTCTCTCTCTCTCTCTCTCTTTCAATATCTCCCTTTTTCTCAATCTCTCACTCATGATAGAGAGATTGGGCACGAACTTAGCCAACAGAATAGTGTTAGTGAGTTAGATTCTCATCGGATGCTCAATATTCCTGACCTTGGGCCAAACTAAGCTAAACCAACTAAATGACTATATTGTTTTATACCGGTGTTTCTTAACATTTTTCTATTAAGGCCCTCCTTGAGATTTTGAAATTCTAAACCTCACCGTTAGGCCCTGCGTATACGACAAAAGAACTTGAATTTTTCAGGTTGAATTATCAGCCACTTAAATGCTACTTTTTTAATTAAACAACTAATTTGATTAATGGACTCAATTTTTTTTAAATCGCAGAAAATGATTAATCAAAATATTGAATGATGAAATATAACACGAAAAAAAAAGTTGCTTTTCTGGATCTCTTCTTGCACCCCAAAGAAACAATTCTAGTATCCTTTAGGGATGCCAGTACCCAAGCTTTAAAAAAATCATAACTCTGAATTAATGATTTTGTGGCAAATGGAACAGAATTCCAGCTAATAATAAGATCGACTTATACACAGGTATATACGGTGTGTGTGCAGATTATCCAGTCGGCACCTCCCTATCACTTTTCATCGTCATTTCTTTTGTTTTTCATTTTTAGTTTTGTTTTCTTCAGCTCTTAAGTCTTTATCCACTCGTTTTTATGCTGTTAAAAAAATATATATATATACTTTGAAGAGTGTATATTTAGTCTGCTAGTTATTATTCAAGCAAATTTTGTTAAAGACAATGGAACACTGTTTATTATTTTTAAATTTATTTTTTCAAGTTTCCTTGTTATTTTTCTTGTGTCAGGATCGCGATGGTAAAGGAATTGTCCCATAACTTCAGCCCAAGCGCTTTCAACCATACTTGGTCGTCATCAGGGGTGGTGAAGTTTTGAGTCTATTGTTCTGTTTTTACTGTTTTATTTGTAGTGATTTCTTTTGAAGTTGTCGGTTGGAACCTTTTCAGCGTTTTATTTTAAAACGTTCGGTTGGAAAAAGGTTTACTAATTTACACTACAAATTATTAAAGCAGTAAAAACTCAACTGTTAACTCAAAACTACACTACCCCTGATGACAACTAAAAGTATGGTCGAAAGCTCTTTGGCAGAAGATATGAGACAATTCTTTTATTATGTTTATCCCGCACACTTGAAAA
>CAUZXS010004090.1:105000-122500 GCA_963585895.1 Sepioteuthis lessoniana
TTAATGGCATATCAACTCTTTTTAGGTTATTTAATGCCAGAGCCATTCTCCTAGAAGAAGAGTGGCAGTACTATTTAACCCATAGCTGGGAGGATAAAGGGTTTTATACCTTTCCTAAGGGTATTTGCCCGAAAGTGAACGTAATAGCGCGACTGGAGTACGAACTCGGGTAATACGATTCCGCAGTCCATCGCTTTAACCATTACACCACGAGGACACCCCAGTGAGATAATGAAGTCTTTACTTGTTTAAAACGATTATGAAGATACTTTGTTGTATCATACAGAAATCGAAGCTATAATTGTCTAACTGACTTCGGCATAGAATAACCCAAGGGTTAATATACTGTAAAACAATCCCATCAACGAATGAAAGTTGTAACCAAGAGGACAAACATTCCGTTTTTAAATGTTTTATTCAAAAAGAACATTAATTTTCTTTTATGTAATATAAAGTAAACGATTTTTATATATTTTTATGCATATTTTTTATTTATTATTTTTATTTTACTTTTTTTTGTTTTATTTCATTTTATTTATTTATTTATTTATTTTATTTTTGGTAAATTGGTCGGAAGTAATAGTTTTCTTTCTCTGTTAAATATCCTGAAGGCCTCTTCGAGATTTTGGTTGGGGGAAGCATTTACTCATTCAGATTTAATTTCGTGATGTTTTTTTTTTGTTTTTTTTTTTTTTGGATTATTTAATTTTTTTTATATGTAAGATTGTAATTTACTGAAAAAAAATCACATCGGATAATGAAAAGAAACTTGTACACATTCAAAGTCTTACTCGCGGGCAAATCGTGAAAATATTTCCAATTTTCGTTTCTGGCTATGAAGAAAACAATTATCATTGTAATATTACTTATCGACTTGCATTCTATTTACGGCTTATACAAATCTTTGGGTCTATAAAAACTGTATATGAAAACGTTATATACTTTATCACACAAAATGATTCGCAATATATATATATATATATATATATATATATATATATATATATATATATATATATATATATATATATATTGTTGATATACGCAAAATTAAAGCATTCACTGTTATTGAAAGGTTAACGATCATATGGAAATCTAATCTCTATGATAAGATAAACAGGAAAATCTTTCAAGCTATATCAGTTTAAGTAGGTTTGGCTTGGTTTCTTTGTTTGATGGCATATCAACCTTTGTAGGTTATTTAATGCCAAAGCCATTCTCCTAGAAGAACTGTAGTGGTACTATTTAAGGTTTCTTTGTTTAATGGCATATCAACCTTTGTAGATTATTTAATGTCAAAGCCATTCTCCTAGAAGAACAGTAGTGGTACTATTTAATCTTTTGTTTGATGGCATATCAACCTTTGTAGGTTATTTAATGCCAAAGCCATTCTCCTAGAAGAACAGTGGTGGTACTATTCAACCCATAGCTGGGAGGATAAGTGGGTTCATGACTTTCCCAAGGGTATTTGCCCGAAAGTGAACGTAATAGCGCGACTGGAGTAAGAACTCTCTTATTACGATACCGCAGTCCATCGCTTTAACCATTACACCACGAAGACAACCCCCTCAATTTAAGTTCTACTGTATGATTGCACCACTTGGAGCTTAACGAAATACGTTTAGAAAAACCTACATAAAAACTACATAAAGGTACTACGTACTGTTTTCAACAAATCCTGGAAGGAGCACCCCACAAAATAGCAGTTGTACGGCCACTTACTTCCCATCTGACAAAGAAGCCAAGTAGGATGGGCAAGACATGTTCGAGAAGTAATGTTCTGCTATAGACTCTTACCCACAGACTCACTGTGGCCGAGCTGCAAAAACTTACATCAGATCTATGCTGTCAGAGAACAGCGTCTGGAGGACTTACCGAGAATAATGGTCGATAAGTGTCAAAGGAATCCGTGCTATAAGAATGCCTTGATGATGATGATGATATATATATATATATATATATATATGTATATATATATATATATATCAAGTCACGCAGCTAGCACGGATACCTATGACCCCCTCTCGCCATCCGTCTTAATCCTCTATCGCTCCCGGCAGGTCTTCTAGACAACATCCTGTATCCGTACAGTGCTGTTGTAGGTAAGTTCTTGTGAAGGGGTCCGTTGGATATGGTAACTTATATATATATATATATATATATTGTCATCCACAATATGTCTTTATTACAAATCTTCAGTGTAGCTAGACACGTAGGATGCTTCAAGCTGGGATCGAAACTCGACTGACGTAAAGTCATTCGGATATCTTACCTTAGACCTATCGTCATTCTCAGCATAAGCGAAGGAATTTTTGTGTATTTATTTTTACATATACGCTATCGGCTACTGTTCGAATTAATTTTAAAACCAGTGCTAATGTCCTTAAATGTCTTTTGCTACTGACGCTATTCATCGGAACAAATTCGAAAAGTAAACGCTACACAATACAACAGTACAAAAGCTCATTCTTACAAAGTAGTAATGTACATACAAAAGTTATATCACTTTTGTAATACATCCTCCCCTGATGATGGCCCAAAGTTGGGCAGAAAGTTCTTGGGAAATAACTAATTATGGAAGATTTATCAACCAATTCCGGCCGAATATTATAAGATCAATACGGCAATTCAAAAGGATTAACAAAAAAATATGTAGACAAAAAATATCTCTTATGTTCAATCAAATATGTATATAAACCACTAAAGTTGCTAATAATAACATGCAAATGAAAGGGGCGTAATGATTAACGAGCTAAACTGCGGCCTCACAGTAAGCGTGTTCGAATTCAGCACACGCTATTACTTTCATTTTCAAACTAATACCTTTGGAAAAGGCATGAAACCCCTTATTCCCTAGTAATAGTTTAAATAGTATCGCTATTGTTCTTCAACAAGGACGGCTTTGGCATTAGATAACCCAGGAAAGTTCATTCGCCTTTAAAGAAAGAAGCCAATTTAGACCTAACAAAAAGTACATTATTGTATAGTTCTACGCGGATCGGCTTAAAAGGTTCGCAGGCTGACCAAGGTCCTCACATGGAATTTGACTTATTTTTCAATATAGTATTCTTTGCAGTCCGCACACTTCTTCAACTGGTGTTGCAGCACTTAGATCCCATTGGTAAAAAACAAAATCAGCTGCAGCAACAGATATAACGTCATTGTATGAACTTTTTAGCCCACCCTTGAAGGAGAGAAGAAAGACAAGATAAAAAAGAGAAGGGAAGAAAGAGGAGGGGGAGGAGAAAAGAAGATGAGAGAAATGAGACGTCACCAACAGTAGCTATGACGTCATCATATGAACTGTTCAGACCCCCCCTCTCCTCAGCGTACCCGCTGCCGGCCCTCTACACACACCCTCGTATACGAAGATGGTGCACCGACTTTTTTTCGTTTCACGTGCATTTTGCTTAGCGAACCCCACCCTAATCCCTATAACCGCAACCCCTGCTGAATATACAAACCCTGTCTTATTTTCATGCCTTGAACTACTCACCGCTGAAGAAGTGCGAAGTTTTCGTACATGGCGTGATATTTCTGAAAGAAAAAAGAAAAGAAAAGAAAAAAAAACACCGAGCCTGCACATTAGTCATAGTTTCTCAGATTAGCTTTGTCTGGCACAAGGCCATCAGAACGGAGCACCTTATAAGGAGCAGTCTCTAACAATACCAGCTGGGGTTGTAGAATACGCTGACTGTATTTCTTCAGCGGGGTAGAGACCCCACCCAAACAAGTGTCCGGAATATGACAGTCCTAGAGCGTTAGAGAATGTGGGGTCGCTCTACATTACTATAATTCCCAGGGTCTCTTCTACAGGTTAAATAGAACTATTTAACATTTAACTATGTGCAAATAAATGACTGGTGGTAAATCTAATTGTTAGTGTTGGTTAGCAATACTTGAAACCATTCAACTGTTTGGATGGGTTTTATGGCATATTAACAATTGTGGGTTAATAAATGCCAAACAAAACAGCTCTGGCCTGTTCAAAATGTTTCCCACAAATTATTTGTTTACAAATCATCTATATTTAATGTATATTCGTATAAACGGGATTTGGTTTTAAATAACCCAGTGGGGTTGATATGCCATAAAACACAACAAACCAACCAATGTAGCCACTTTGTATAATTATTTGTTGGATTGTCAACATTTCAGCCAATGTAAACAAACCCACTAACAAAGTACTAATTTAAGTATATATATATATATATATATATATATATATATATATATATATATATATATATATATGTGTGTGTGTGTGTGTGTGTGTGTGTAAAATGGACATAGATATGATAGAAGGAAGAAGAGATAGATAGGAAAGGAGATGGAGAGACACACACATACACATAGATAGATAGATAGATTTAAATTGACTCAGATAGATAGATAGATAGATAGATTTCGCCCGAGTCAGCTCTATCACTAAACATATCTTCATAATCCCAATAGAAGCCACCAAGTTACCTGCCTCAAATTTGATTGAGGTCTAAACTTAAGCCGATCAAGAGATTGGAGAATTGCTTCATACATGTCACTCCTCTCCCTATCTATGCTGTTCTCGCCAAATCTCGCGTGATCTAACGAAATAGCCGGCTCAGAATCACGTTTCTTCTTTTAGAAGATTTTTTTTTTTTTTCATTTTATTTCTCTCCTGTTGTTCCGTTCTTTTGCTCGACATTCTTTTTTTTTTCCCCGCCTCTTCATCTTCATTGTTCAGAAATTCGTTTAAAAAAATGGATTCTGTTTTTTTTTTTCTTTTTTTTTTAAAAACTTTTCTTATTTCATGGAGAATTGAAACTTTATTTTCTATTCTAGTCATCTTTTTAAATATTTCATTTCTTTCTGACATGTTTTAAAATGTTAACTTATTTTTTTTAAATTTCTATTTTAGTTGTGGACAAAAGCATATACATTTTTAAATCTAATTTTTATTTTTATGTCTATTTTCTCTTTGGGTAAAAGATGAGGATAGGACAATTTTGATTTGCAAATGATTACAATCACTTTACTCCTCTCTTTTTTTGGGGGGGGGGTAATTATTTTTAAAAAATTGGTTGGGTCAAAAGTTTTGCAATATTTTTGTGGTTCGTGGCGCGTATATGACGTGACCGAAGCAGTTCAAGTCACGAAAAGGTACCCCTTGTGGTTGATAATAACATGATAGTTGGTGCGCCGACTCGAGTGTGATTTAAAAGCTGCATAGATCCTATTTACTAACCCCTCCGCTCGGGCAGGATATGACACAAGGTCAATTTTTAAGCGGAGTTTAACAGGTTTTGAATTCAGAATTTTCCTTCTCCTAGACTAGTTGCCTCACCAAGGCTGAAGAAATCAGTCTGCCCTACTATTTACCCATAGCTGGAGAGAGAATAATTGGATTCCCAAGGGTATTAGTGCTATGTGGAATGCAATCAGTCTCGTCCAGGATTTGAACTCGTGTCGCCATGTCCATTTCCTACGACGATAACCATTACACTACGGGCACCACCTTGAAAGCTGCATAGAAGAACGTGTGGCGTAATCTGATTCGGTAAGTTAGGACTCGTTAGTTCGAACTGGGCATCATGCCTCCGAAGCAACCAACACTTTTTATTCGAAACTTGGCGTTGCAGTTCATCACAGAACAGTAAAATGATTTTTTTTGTTTGTTTATTGGTTTAGGTTTTATGGCATATCAATCATTGTAGGTTGTTTAATGCCAAATCTATTTTTTATACCAATAAACAGTTCTCTTTCAAACAATTCAGTTTAGCATAAGTACACAGTTTAATTGTCCAAAACATTTCTATTTCAAGCAATTCAGTTTAATCAAACAGTTCTAATTCAAAAAATTCAATTTAGTATGACTATAGTTTTATCCACACATCGATATTAAAACAGTTCTATTTCAATCAATCCAGTTTAGCATAAATACGCAGTTTACTTCTATTTAAGCCATAGATAGGACCCTATTAGATGCTACCACTTCGGCCCAGAGTGAACCTGGGAGCGATGGCAATGAAGGGAAACTCCGCATTTACCAAGGCTCCAACATCACTGAAACTTCACAATCAGATTGTTTAGTGTCATATCCAGGAGACTCTTGAGGGTGCAAAGGTGCAGTCGGTGTATTCTACAGTCCCAGCCAACTGAGCCATAGAACACACATTGGTGGGGGGACGTCCTACCTCTCTGTAAAAATGCAGTTGGTGTATTCTTCAGCTCCAGCCGTCTGGGCCAAGTAACAAGGTCAGGTGAGCCTAAAACAGTGGATTCCGAGGTCGTGCTCCAAGCTTAAAGGCAAATCCGGCGAGAAACACTCTAAGTATATTGGGTAAGATTATTATTGCATTGTCTAAATCAATAGATAGATTGATGGATTCGTTTTTTGTTTAATGGCATATCAACCTTTGTGGATTATCTAATACCAAAGTCATCCTTGTGGAAAAATATAGTGATAGTATCTAACCCATAGCTATGGGGATATTAGGGTTAATACTTTTCCCAATGGCATTAATCCGGAAGTGAATGCTGTGGCAAGAATGACATTCGAACGCGCAGACTCCGATGTAGCAATTCAGTACGTTAGCCACAACATCTCAGGGAATTTCCCCTTGATAGAAACAAACTGAAACAGATAGATCGGTAGTTCAGTTTAGCATCAGTACGCAGTTTCAATGTCAAAAACAGTTCTATTTCAAGCAATTCAGTTTAGCATAATTACACAGTTTAGTTCTATTTGACCCACACATAGGACTCTATCAGGTGCTACCACTCCGGGCCAGAGTGATGGCAAAGAAGAGGTTTTCCGTATTTCCCAAGGCTCCAGCATTGCTGGAGCCTCAGCATCAGATTGTTTAGTGTAATACCAGGACATTCGTAAGTAGGGTTCTTACCCCTCTGCAGAGAAGCAGTCCCCCACCCTAGCCGTCTGGGTAACCTTTCCTAAGAGTATTAATTCTAAGGTGAATATAATAGCATGACTGGAGTTCGAACTCGCTTACTTGAAGGCTGCAGTTCAACACTTTGACCACTACGTCTCGGGCACTTCAAGCCCCCACCCTTAGAACTTAAAAAATGCATGTTTTTACCGAACCTCTTCCCCATGAGCAGGATGTGAATCAATCAACTCTTAAGTTGAGTTTTCTTTCTCCCAGATTGGTCACCGAAACAAGAAAGGGTGCCCTACTATTTATCCAAAGCCAGGAGAGGATGTCTTCTCCAGGGGTCAATAAGAACAAAGTGAAATTCACTGTCTCATCCAGAGTTCGAACTCGGACTGTCGACTCCGTTTTCTATGACGAGAACCGTGATAATATAAATAGTATTAAAATCAAACATTTAGAAATTAATCAAATATTGGCATTAAATAACCCGTAAAGAGTTGACATGTCGTTAAATGAAGAAATGATATAAAGTCTCTCAATCAGTTTGTCTATCTGCCTATCTTACACTATTTTCATTATCTACGCCTTCGCTTGGCCAGTAGGTTGGGTCTATAGAATACACCGACTGCATCTCTGCAGAGGGGTAAGGCCCCCCCCCAACGATTGTCCTGGATATGACACTAAACAATCCGATGGTGAGTTTCCAGTAATGCTGGAACTCTGAGGAATGCGGAGTTTCCCTTCATTGCCATTGCTCCCAGGTCCACTCAGGCCCGGAATGGTAGCACCTGATACGGTCCTATCTATGGGTCAAATCGAACTAAACAGTGTACTGAATTGCTTGAAATAGAACTATTTTGACATTTAAACTGCGTACTTATGCTAAACTGAATTGTTTGAAATAGAACTGTTTGACTAAACTGAATAACTTGAAATAGATATGTTTTTTGTCAATTAAACTGTGCTTATGCTAAACAGAATTGTTTGAAATAGAACGGTTTATTTCTATAAAAATGGATTTGGCATTAAATAACCAACAAAGGTTGATATGCCATAAAACCCAAACAAACAGACAAACAAACTCTCTTTCGCTTCTCTCTCGTTTCATTTCTGATTTTTTTCTTTCCTCTCCAATTCTTCCTCTACCGTTTTTTCTCTCATACCTTCTTCATATCAGTCTCTCTCTCTCTCTCTCTCTCTCTCTCTCTCTCTCTCTCTCACACACACACACACACACACACACATGCACATACATACATAAATATGTATATCAGTAAAGTTGTCTCCCTTTAGTCGAGGGTGACCAGAAGGCTCCCTTTTCAATAGCTACTACACCGACGTGTAAAGGAGGGCGCTACTCCTTTCCCTGGATTGCTCCACTTTACCCTTGATACATACCTTATATTGCTGAGTGTTAAGGAAGGAGGTATCAAGTACCATTTTTAAAGTCTTTGGTATGACACGACCTGGGATTGAACCCAAGTCTCCCGGACCATTGACGAACACTCTACCCATACTGCTGTCCTCTCGGTATATCTTGCATTTTCTTATTCTCTTCACTGGTCTGTCCGTCGGTCTGTCTGTCTGTCTGTCTGACTCTCTCTCTCTCTCTCTCTCTCTCTCTCTCTCTCTCTCTCTCTCTCTCTCTCATTACCTACTACTCTTCTTTCTTTTCTCTTATTAATTCTTGCTCCTGCCTTTCCGCCTCTCAGGAATTCCGGTCTATATTCTTAAAAAAAGCATTTAATTTATATGACTTTTACATGGATTGAGACTCTCTCTCTCTCTCTCTCTCTCTCTCTCTCTCTCTCTCTCTCTCTCTCTCTCTCTCTCTCAGTGTTTTTCGCCCCTTATCACTGGCATTCTCTCATTCTCTTCACTGCTCTCTTCCTCTTCCTCTCTCTCTCTCTCTCTCTCTCGCTCTCTCTCTCTCTCTCTCTCTCTCTCTCAGTGCCTTCCTCTCTGTATCTCTGGCATTCTCTCATCCTCTTCACCGCTTTCTCTCTCTCTCTCTCTCTCTCTCTCTCTCTGTGCTTTCTTCCTCCCCGTATCTCTCATTCTCTTCACCGCTTTCTCTCTCTCTCTCTCTCTCTCTCTCTCTCTCTCTCTCTCTCTCTCAGTGCTTTCTTCCTCCCCGTATCTCTCATCCTCTTCACCGCTTTCTCTCTCTCACTCTCTCTCTCTCTCTCATTTCGCTTTCTTTAAATCATTTCATTGTGATTTTTCTATTTTATTGTAAAATTCATTATTTCTTCGATTGTTTACAGTAAATATTTGCAGAGAGAGAGAGAGAGAGAGAGAGAGAGAGAGAGAGAGTTAAAAATATATAGAGAGAAAGAAAGAGTGAGAAAGGGAGAGAGAGGGGGGTAAGCAAACGATTGAATTTAATAGTGACATTCAGACAAACGCATTTGAAATCTAAATTCAAATTTTGTTCGAAAATTTGTGGTCGGGGTGGAATAGGGGTGGAACTGGAATTTATCTAAAAAGAAAAAAAAAGTCAAAACAGAGAGAAAATTAATGGAAAAATATTGTAGGAATCAACCCAGATTTGAAATTCCGAATGTTTGCTGCTTTGAACTGTCTTCTAGTTTAAGCTTTTAGACGCTTCAGATTTTTAATTTTTGTTATTTGTTCCCCTCTCTCTCTCTCTCTCTCTCTCTCTCTCTCTCTCTCTCTCATGAAACATCAACATACAAAATCAGGCCTAACAATCATCGGGTTTCTCTCTCTCCCGCCAAATGAATACACACACACATATCATCATCATCATCATCATGTCTTGCCACAAGCACGGATAACCCTCTCTCGCCACTTTTCCCTATTGTTCATCGCCTCTGGCAGGTCTTCTGGGCTACATCCCGTATCCTCACACAGCTGCTGTATGTAAGTTCTAGCTGGTCGTCCTGCTTTAGCTCGGCCATATGAGGGGGTCCATAGGGGTACATCACTTATGAGCTCGTCCCAGCTCCTCCAGTAGTGTCCTGCATGCCTGCTGATAAAATGAAACGCAGTTTCTTCCAAGCAGCGGTCGTGTCAATACTGCTATATGGATGCACCACCTGGACGCTAACAAAACGGCTGGAGAAGAAGCTAGACAGCAACTACACAAGAATGTTGCAAACAATATTAAACAAGTCCTGGCGGCAACACCCCACAAAGCACCAACTATACGGCCACCTGTCTCCCATCACGAAAGCTATCCAAATTAGACGAACCAGGCGTGCAGGACACACACATATACATGTATATTACCCAACCTTTCCGCATGTGCGAGGTCAATTTTTTAAATAGAGTTCAAAAGGCAGGATTTTTACCTTCTCCTAGTCTAGTTGCCATAGCATTGCTAAATAATTCAGTCTGTCCTGCTACTTACTCATAACTGAAGAGAGAATGGTTGTATTCACACCTTTCTCATTGGTACTAGCGATATCTGAAATGCAAGCAGCCGCGTCCAGGATTTGAACTCTGGTCACACTGTCCATTTCCTCATGAGGGTTACCATTACACCATCGTCATTTCTTCAGAACCACAGAAACTTCCGAATACATATAATATAAATATATACGAAATGCTTTCAATATGTTTCCAGGCGTTTTTTTTTTTTTGTTCAGGCATTTAAAATTGTCGTAGACTCTTGAAAATTCAGTATCTTATTGCTATACATCGTATGAGATGACAGACCAATTTTTATGATTTCAGCTTCAAATGAACAGCTACAGCAGGAATTAGAATACACCTTACTAAAGTCACAGCTGATGAATTTCAAAAATGCAATCTGACACTTTAGAAGAACGATATGCAATAAAATACTGTTTTAAAGTCGGAAAAGATGCCACAGAAACGTATGGAATGCTTCAGACTGCTTTTCGACCATCTTGCATGAATCGAGCATCAATTTTTGAGTGGCATAAGAGATTCAAAAGAAGGCAGAGAGTCTGTGAGGGACGATAAAAGGTGTGGGAGGAGTAAGGAAGTCAATACAACACAGTTGATTAGCCAAAGGGTTAGGGTTAGGGTTAGTATGTTGAGGTTTTAAGGGAGTTCAGGAAGAGATTCCTTGGGAAGAGGCCAGCACTCTTCAAATTGGGTCAGTGGCATTTCCACCTGGACAATGCACCAGTCCACAACTTCATCCTTGTCACAGACTATTTGACCAAGAAGGGCATCAAGACAGTTCCTCAACCTCCCTATAGTCCAGACCTGGCTTCCTGTGACTTTTGGTTATTCCCTAAGCTCATAGGCTGTCGTTATGAGACAATTGAGTAGATGAAAGAGGCTGTGACGAAGGTCATTGACATGCTTAAACAAGAGGACTTCCATGAGACCTTCCAGAGGTTGTTGGAACGGCACAAGTGCATTGCAGCCGGAGGGGATTACTTCGAAGGGGACAAGAGTTTCATGTGTGTACTATCAATAAAAGTACCCATACGAAAAAATCTGGAAACTTATCGTATGCACCTCGTATATATATGTGTGTGTGTGTGTGTGTGTGTGTGTAGTTGGGCTGCAGTCTTTCATTTAAGCATGATTGATTAAATAATAAAGACACATTTTGTCTATATCATTTTATTAAGATCATTTAAATTTTCCTGATAATAAGTGTCTTGGTTTCAGATTGGAATTGATGGATGAATTTACCAAAATTGTCTCGAGCGCTTTCGGACCTTTCAAAAAGCATCATCAGGGGTTGCTTACATGTATAAAGAGCGTTTTCTAAAGAGCTTTTGGTTTTTTTTTATAACATTATAAAATTACGTAAAGGCAAAGTTGAATAAAACTAAGATGCTTTGCGTTTTCAACCTAAAACCAAGACACTTATCTGGAAAGTTGAAAGGATCTTAATAAGATTACATAGACAAAATGTGTATTTATTATTTAATCAAGTATATATATATATATATATATATATATATATATATATATATATATATATATATATATATGTGTGTGTGTGTGTGTGTGTGTGTGTAGAAAAATTGATAACAACGTAATCCAAATTGAAGGAGAGATTTATTGAGAAGTCGACACTATAGCGTTTCGGTTCTACTGAACCATCATCAGGACCATGAGGGGTGATATTAGCGATGGTAAGTCAACGATGGTTGTTTAAATATGCAAATTACAAAAACCTAGGGGAAAATTTATATAACAAGAAAAAGTTGGCCGTTTAATTGGTGAATCAGCGTTTGATGTTTTAAATGACGTCATTTGACTTATTAGGAATATTGTATGGAGTTTATGTTACGTTTGTTTATCGAGAAAGATTTCGAATCAGCAGGAAGAAAAAGAAAGAAAAAGCAAAAGAAAAATAGAAAGCATCAAAATATGATATATGTTGAAAATATTAACTAAAGATGGAATATATTGTAGCTATTTAAAATGGATTTGCTCAAGGAAGAGGAAATATTATAAAACCCAGGACGAGTATTTAGGGAATTAAAGAATGTGAGAGCAGCGGCTTCGAAAATTCGTCTTAGACTTTTATTATATATGTAAATGAGCATCTTAGTCGGAATATATATATATATATATATATATATATATATGTAGAAAAACTGATGACAACGATCCAAGTGGAAGGAATGATTTATTAACGAGTCAACACTATAGCGTTTCGGTTCTACTGAACCATCATCAGGACCATGAGGGGTGATATTAATAATTTTAAGTTAACGATGGATGATTAGAAATGTGAAATACAAAAACCTACGGGAAAATATGTATAGTAAGAAAAAGTTAACCGTTTAACTGGCAAATCAGCGTTTGATGTTTAAATTACGTCATTTGACTTATTAGGAATATTGTATAGAATTATGTACGTTGTTATATATATATATATATATATATATATATATATATATACTTTTGATCGTAAGGCATTACTCCCCTGATGATCGGGGTTTCGTAGAAACTCGAAGATGAGTGAAGTTTGAAAATTTATATTTTAGTTATATATTCGATGCCCTCTTTTTTGTGTGAACTGGAAATTGTATATTATTTTCGGCTTTTACAGCTGTTTTAGTTTTCATCGACTATCGGTAATACATACATATATATATATATATATATATATATATATATATATAATACCTAAAGAGCCTTGCCCAGTCGGCTGGCGCTGTAGAATATACTGACTACACCTCTGCAGAGGGATAAGACCCCCCACTAGTGTCCTGGTTATGACACCAAACAATCTAATGGTGAGGTTCTGTTATATTGTCATCCACAGCGACACAACGATAAAGACGCAGGAAGGAAGACACAAAAAGACTGCTTTAGAATTATATTCACCTCTCACTTTATTGCAACGGTTCGAAAGGTTTGTTTAAGGGTTGCATGTGAGAGGATGCTGGAGACCGAACACAAACTTCATATTTTGACCCCACTGTTATGACCGTCACGTTGTGTCTTTCTTGTTCTCTTAGATGCTCAACCAGAGGTCTTGGGGTCCACTCCATCGGGGCTTTTCCGAGGGCCCCCTCGGTCGGGTGTGGCCTTCCCTACCACATCTGGTCTCTACTGTCTGGAATTCTACTGACAACTGCCCTGGGACCCAAACTCAACTGAGTTAAATAATAACTCAACGCCCACACGATCGCCTACTGGATCTTTGAAATCGAATGTTTAATCGTCATCAAGCGGAAATAACTGTCATGCAGTTCATAGGTTACTCTCTTCCGGTGCATGACTGTAATGGCACAATGGGACCTTCACCTTTTCCCATATCATAAGCCTTAATCCGCCCACGCGATCTCTTTCGATTACTGGCCGTTGGAATGTGTCACTTCCTTCCGGTGTATTACCTTGGAATAGTATTTTTGGGCCGGGTCGAAGGTCAAAATATAACAGTTCAAGTGATAGTAGGGCTTTGGGGAATGAGAAGCACCCCTTTATTGCCATTGCTCCCAGGTCCACTCTGCTGGGTCCTATCTATGTGTTAAATAGAACTAACAGCATACTTATGCTGAAATGAATAGTTTGACAAAACTGAATAGCTTGAAATAGAAATGTTTTTGACAATTAAATCGTACTTACATTTAAATTGCGTGCTTATGCTAAACTGAATTCTTTGAAATGTAACAGTTTTTGACAATGAAACTGTACTGACAGTAAACTGATTTGTTTAGCATTGAACTGTTTTGACATTTGACTGTGTGTAAACAAAATATGTACTTATACTAAACTGAATAAGCTGAATTAGAACTGCTCGACTAAACTGAATAACTTGAAATGGAAATGTTTTTCACGATTAGCTGTACTTATATCTAAACAGTGTACTTATGCTAAACTGAATTGTTTGAAATAGAACTATTTAAAAAAAAAACGATTTGGTATTAAGTAACCTGACATTGGCCTAGCGGTTAGAGTGTTCGCCAATGGCCCGGGAGACCTCGGTTCAATCCCAGGTCGAGTCATACCAAAGACTCAAAAAAATGGTACTTGATGCCTCCTTGCTTAACACTCAGCATTATAAGGTACGGATCAAGGGTAAAGTAGAGCAATCCAGGGAAGGAGTAGCGCCCTCCCCTACACCTTGGTGTAGTAGCTATCGAAAAGGGAGCCTTCGGGTTACCCTCGACTATGGTCGCCAACAACTACTATTAAGTAACCTACAAAGGTTGATATACCATAAAACCCAAACGACCAACCAACCAACCTAAAGAGCCTGAATCTATCTCCCTAGGTTTCACCAACCTAATCATAAAGATAATCCTGAATTATCCTGATGATCCATTAGGTGAAACCTTGTTAAATATGTTCTGGCTTTTTAGGTATTCTTATTTCACTCTACTTGAACACGTATTAGCTTAGGTAATTCGTTTGGTGTTTTTTTTTTTGCCTTGACATTGTGGTTCTGGTTGATTATTTTCAAAAGCTATAAAGATGTTTTTAGTCTTTTTTTTTTTTAATTGGATTTTTTTCCCAGATATCATTTTGTGTGATATTTTTTATTTGCTAATTACATTATCTGTTTTTTATTACACTACCAGAATAATAGAAATAGGTTTAAAAATATTTTTAAAAAATGTATATATCTATATATATGTGTGTGCGTGTGTGTGTGTGTGAAGAAAATAGAAAAATAGAATAATCCGAAATAGATGAATTTATTGTGATGCAAAGCCAACGTTAAACGTTTCAGTTTTAAAAACCTTCATCAGGACTTGGATATGAGAATTGTTCCTATAGCGATGGATGCTTGTTGAGATAACAGGAGCAAATAAAATGTATACAACGAAAAGATACAAACGTGCACATAGCATTCTTAATTTAAAAGTATTAAGTACATGTTTGGCACGTATTCGAAAATGTTGGATTTTTAAGGGACAAGAAAAATCCTCCCGTCTTTTAAAGAAATACGCAGAGAGAGGTCAGTTTTCATATATTCGGATAGTCATCCATGTTAGATGTCGTGTAAGAATGTATTTGGTATTTGTTTTTTCCAAAAGAACAGAATGAAAGTAAATATGGATCTGAATCCGACAGTATAAAGAAAGTAGAAAAAAGAATAATCCAAATTAGATGAATTTATTGTGATGTAAAGCCAACGTTAAACGTTTCGGTTTTAATAACCTTCATCAGGACTTTTATATCATGAGAATTGTTCACTCAGGTTATTAAAACCGAAACGTTTAACGTTGGTTTTACATCAAATTAAATTCATCTAATTTGGATTATTCTGTTTTTCTACTTTCTTAGTTTTAAGTTGAAATGTATTTAGAATTTAAAAATAAAAAGAAATTTAATTTACTAAAATTTCAACCGGTAATAAAAACTAAAAGCCGGAAGTGGGCGAAATGGGAAGGAAACTCTTCACCTCTCTTCTACCCCCTCCCACCCTTCCTTCCTGTGTCTATTCTGAATTATTTTATCCATTAGATCTGAGGAAGTCCTGTTATTTTTGGTGTTATTGATTCATATCAATACCCATAACAGGATGGAAATAAATTTATAATCCTAATGTGACCGGTTTTTTGGTTTTCTTAAAGAAATTATTGCTCTGTGATGTCAGTTACATTGAGCTCTTTACCAGGAAAATTTAAATGTTCATTGTTGAATGATTTTTTGTCCTGACGGAATTATTCCCAACTCCGGTTTAACTGGACCGAATAATATATATATATATATATATATATATATATATATATATATATATATATATATAAGCAATTGGGATAAGACACCGAGATTTTTGCAGTAAAAAGAAAATCTATACTAAAATATAAAAGACATGGAGAAAAAGACAAGTATCGACACACGGCTTAGAATAGACTTACTTCATCTTCTTGCTTTAAATAACGATTCTCACTTAATAATAATTACCACTTATTTGTAGTATTAGAATAGCAATGACAGAAATAATTAAATTGTACGCAAATAATTATTAATACTATTAAATAGAATTATTAACATTAATTTTATTGCAGACTTTTGTCCTCAACTTGGTAGTTTTTGTTGTTTTTCTCACTACGTTTCGGCCAAATTTCACCTGATCAACCACGACTTCAGATAGGAATGTTGAATCTTGTAACCGTATCCCCAGTAATTACTGCCTTCCATAGTTGTTAGTTATCGCACCACGTTTTTGACCAAGCAACCCTCTAGGCGACTTATGAAGGAATTGAAACCGCTATCTGCTGACAATGCTCTCCTGAAACCGTAGAGACTCAACGCCTCTATCCGCTGCGCCACGGGCCCCTTAAACACCTGACGACGGCCAGAGGTGAAATTTGGCCGAAACGTAGTGAGAAAAACAACAAAAACTACCAAAATGAGGACAAAAGTCCGCAATAAAATTAATACTCAGATTAAGAAGCCTCATCTCTAAAAAGGATTCCCAATAAAGACAATTAGAATTATTCGTGTTGGGTAGAAATACTTGAAACTTGTGTAAATAAAGCATTAATATTGAATATGATTATTAGTATTGGAGAGCAATACTTTAAACTAACTGTGTGCAAGCAAATAATCATTATGAAATAGAATTATTATAGTTAGCAATACTTAAAACCCGTTTTCTGAGTGGAAACATATGAGCTCTAACTCGTTTAAAAATAGAGTTACCTACAAACAATTAGGTTAGGTTCAACTTCTTTGTTTAATGGGGTATCTACCTTCGTGGGTTATTTAATGCCAAAGCCATTCTTCTTGACGAACAGCGGTGATGCTATTTAACCCATAGCTGGGAGTATAAGGCAGTTGGAATTTACAAAGCTTTTTTGCTCAGAGATGGCACAAGACCGTAGGGATGGGGAGGGATAAGGGAGTTTATACCTTTCCCACCCCTCCCTGTCGTTCATTGCTTCCGGTAGGTCTCCAGAGCTACACCCCGTATCCTCACAGAGCTACTGTATGTAGGTTTGAGCTGGCCACCCTGCAACCTTTAATGTTTATCTAAAGGCAAATCGTATATATATATATATATATATATATATATATATATATATATATATATATATATGATTTGGCTTTAGATAAACATTAAAGGTTGATATGCCTTTAAGCCAACTAACCTAAACCTAAACCTTTTTCAAACCTTGTTTATTAATATAACCCTTACTCTCCCGAGCACCACTCGTTGCTCTCCTTTATTTCTTTCTCTGGTCTTTTTCTTAACCTAGACT
>CAUZXS010004090.1:125000-135072 GCA_963585895.1 Sepioteuthis lessoniana
GATATGAACATTATATAACAACTGATCCGGGACGGGTTTGGTGTAAAGCATATTGTTGTCGGAAATCGTGGATGAGGCTGATTGCACTTTACATAATGCAAATACTCTTGTGAAAGGAATGCATCCGACTATTCTCCCTCCATCTTTTGGTTATAAAGTAGGACAGGCTGAGCTGTTCAAACTTGCTATTGCGACCGGTCTACAAGAAAGAAAATTCTGAATTCAAACCAGTTAAACAGTCCAACATGTGAAACATATAGCTTTTTGATGATTAAACAGTATAGATTTTCTATCCGGAACAGCATCATTATGAGATAGTATAAAATGAACACAAAAGTAAGGCATTAGTTAGAAGGAGCTACCATTACCACTTGCTTACGTTCTCTTGTAGCACGCAGTTTAGAATGTGGGGAGAGGGTCTTTCTGTCGCATCCTGTACTTCATGAGAGAGGAGGTGTACAGGATTTAACAGGACAGGAGCCGGTCATCCTTCTTTACTGAAAAAGTTTCCCATGATTAGTTTAAGTGTTGAAGTTTCTTCCTGCGATATCTTAGTGGATCTTCCCATTCAGAATGTGTTTTTCTTACGTCCCTGATTTTTTTGGCATTCTACGTATTGTTGCCTGTTCAAGACGTTTTGGCAACAATGACATCAGATTTAGTTTATAAGACGTCACTCTTCTCTTAACTCTTCATAATTAAAAACTACTTTTCTTCTTCTTCTTCTTCTTCTTCTTCTTCTTCTTCTTCTTCTTCTTCTTCTTCTTCTTCTTCTTCTTCTACCACTTTTGTTGTTTCTCTTCTCTGAGATTCTGTTTGTATTTTCTTCATGTTGCCTTACCGCCTTTTTTCTATTTTCATTCCGTTGTTAATTCTTCTTCTTCTTCTTCTTCTTCTTCTTCTTCTTCTTCTTCTTCTTCTTCTTCTTCTTCGTTTTTTTTTTCTCCTTTAGATTAATACCACTCCCATTAATTTCATTATTATTTGTATTATTAATAAAATTCTGGAGAATTTTGCAAATTTGATGACAGTGATATGTCACGTCCCCAGAACTGTGTCAACTCTGTCTGTATATTCATATTCATCACGTGCTCAGAATATTCAATTCATCCTCATCATCATAATATATATATATATATATATATATATATATATATATATATATATATATATATATATATATATATATATTAGGGTCTATTAAAAGAATCTTCGTTCTGAAAGTTCTACAAGTATTTCCCGGTAGCTGATGTAAATATTTTTATGTTGATGTAATCTAAATTATTTCGAGTGATGAGAGAGAAAGTTTTTCATGTAACTGAGGATTTTTTTAAGCAATATAACCGACTACTGATGATGGTAATATATTCAGGGTTGAATTTCAAGACACAAGTAACCACCTTTAAAAAACTTATTTGTTACATCTTTCATTTACCGATTTCTAGGTGCAGCTTTGCCAACTTTGAGGTCCTGTTTAAAATAAGTATCTCAATAATCGTATTCGTCTACTGACGAACATTCAAAACGAAAGATATCTATACAATAAAAATGGATTCTGTGTAAGTGTCATTGTCTTGCAGACGCGAAAACTGTCTATTACTGCCACATACTGTTGCAGTCCTGACCCTTTTTTTTAGTATATAATAAGAATATTAACAATTAGATTCATTGTAGCTCCCTCCGCGACTAGCAAACCTACACAAGTGAGTTCGAGTCTCATTGGGTGCCCCTTTCATATGGCCTTGTGCCACATCTAAGCAAAAAGCTTAGTAAATTTCCATTGTAGCTCCATCCGTCACATGTGAATGACTGAGAAAGTTTGTTTTGCTTCTTTTTTTTCTTTTTTTGTGGTGAAGATTTATATAGAATCAGCCACTCATTTGGCTTGTACTAAAAATAATGTAACTGCCTTGTAGCTGAAAACTTGCACTATCCAACAGTCTTATCGTGTTCCCTTATCTGTTGTACTTTCAATAGAAATAAATAGGAGGTATTACTTTCGGAGTGATTCTCTCACTGATACAACTTTCAGCCTCTTATTCATAACTGGCCAAAATGCATGGCCAATGGTGATGACAATGTTTAGAAATAATTGTTTCCAGCTGAAAACTTGCTCTATCCAACAGCATTATTGTGTTCCCTTATCTGTTGTAGTTTCAATAGAAATAAATAGGAGGCATTACTTTCGGAGCTATTCTCTTACTGATACAGCATTCAGCCTCTTATTTATCACTGGCCAAAATTCATGGCCAATGGTGATGACGATGTTTAGAGATAATGGTTTCTAGATGAAAACTTGCTCTATCCAACAGTGTTATTGTGTTCCCTTATCTGTTGTTTCAATTTGAAATAAATAGGAGGCGTTACACAGCATTCGGCCTCTTATTCATCACTGGCTAAAATGGATGGCCAATTATGATGACGATGTTTAGAAATAATGATTTCTAACTGAAAACCTGCACAAAGGTCATAGACATCGACTTTTACACGAATTATACGCGAATGTCTACATGCATATAAAGGAAAATTATTCAGTATTTATGCAAACAGAATTTGACATGAACACAGCAAAATTCAATTTTATTAAGAGATATCTAATTTGCTATTTTCCAACCGTGAACAACAGACAAAGAAAATAAGGGAAATATTTATTTATCGGCTTTTAAGACCCAGGAGAATCCACGGAGCACAACACCAACTAATTCATTTATATATTCACAAAGGTTTCTGTAAAATAAAATGTGGTAGAATTATTCTTATTGTCTTGAATTACTTCCAGTGGTGAGACTCCTATACTGTGGCTTTTAAGGAGAGTGGCGTTAACCCATTTTGTTTTTACTCCCAGTTCAACTCTAATTCGAAATGTTAGTTCCTGTTAGTTCTATGCATTGGACAATCATTTTACGATAGAAATGCATTCGACCATCATTTTATTGAACAATGATTTTGTTATAAAAATATAATGGACAATGATTTTACAGTAAAAATGCAATGGACAATAATTTTACAAAAAAAAAAAAAGCATTGGACAATCAATTTACAATAAAAATACACTGGACAATAATTTTACTGTAAAAATGCATTGAACAATACTTTTACAATAAAAATGGATTGGACTATAATTTTACTATAAAATGCATTGGGCAATGATTTTACCATAAAAATGTGCTGGACAATGATTTACTATAAAAATGCATTGGACAATGATTTTATTATAAAAATGCATTGGACAATGATTTTACTATAAAAATGCATTGGACAATGATTTTACTATAAAAATGTGCTGGACAAAGATTTTATTATAAAAATGCATTGGACAATGATTTTATTATACAAATGCATTGGACAATGATTTTACTATAAAAATGTATTGGACAAAGATTTTATTATAAAAATGCATTGGACAATGATTTTACTATAAAAATGCATTGAACAATGATTTTACTGTAAAATCCATTGAACAATACTTTTACAATAAAAATGGATTGGACTATAATTTTACTATAAGATGCATTGGGCAATGATTTTACTCTACAAATGTATTGGACAATGACTTTATTATAAAAATGCATCGGACAATGATTTTACTATAAAAATGTACAAGACAATGAATTGTATTTTAACAAACTACATGTTTTTCGGAATCATATTTTTCTCTCCTCACGAAACATTGATTTTACACGCTGAAGCCACAGTTAACAAGGGTGAGGAATGGGCTTGTATGCGTAAAATCCTCCTTATTTACATTGAGTTCGGTGCAGTAAAGATGCATCAGTGGTAATCTTTGAACATCTACCCCTTCACCTCACACACACACACACACACTGCCGATCTTTACCCGCGTCACTAGCTGGTAAAATGTGTCCCACAGCCCAACCCAACCTAGCCCAGCCCAGCCCCCCCCACTATCCTATCCCGCTCAAAAGTCCCATACCTGCTACTGATTCGATGTATGTATGTCAGCATAGGCAATCATGTAATATTTTAATTAAAACTGAATGCGTAGTGGTGTAAGGAGGGGGGGCGGTTAGAATCTTTATTGGCCTTTGTTGCCTCGTCAAGACGCAATCGTCACTAGAACTACTCAAACATCATCATCATCATCATCATCATCATCATAATCTTCATGGGTCGCATCATCATCATCATCATTATCAACAACAGTTGCATAATTATTTAGCAGCAGCAGCAGCAGCGGCGGCGGCAGCGGCATCAACGGCAGCAGCAGATAAGATCTTTTACCATCTTCTCTTGGGATATCCAATACCTGCTGCCATGGCAACTGTCTCCCTCCTCTTCCGTTACCGATCCCCCGTCGCTAACTACAGCACAACATCCCCTCCCCGTCTCAACAATTAGTTGACGATCTCTTCTCTACATCCACCTTTCTTAGCAGAGGTGGGGGGGAGTCTCGTGCAGCGTGATGGTTAACGAGCTCGCCTAAGCAATTCCGCTTACTCATGAATTCGATTCTCAGTTGGGCTCTCCATACTTCTGGCCTTGAGCCAGAATTAAGGAAAGCTTCGTAAATTACATCCCGCTTCGCTGCCAACACCACTACTCGAAACACTCACCCTTATCCTGCTAGCAATAACAAGTAGTAGTAGTCGTAGTAGTCCAACAAGTCGGAGAATGAACAACGAGTAGTAGTAGTTGTAGTTGTATGAGTTGTAGTGGTTGTCCATCAAAGAATAATAATGGTAGTAGTAGTAGTAGTAGTAGTAGTAGTAGTATTCTAACCACGAATAGTAGTAGTCGTAGTAGTATAATCCCTTAACTGATAATGGTAGTAGTACAATTATTATTATTATTAGTAGTAGTAGTACACTATTATCATTATTTTTTTTAATTACATTTATTTTCTTGGTTTCATATAGTGAAAACACAATATTTTAAGTATTCAGCTTTTTTTCTTTTTCCTTATTTTTTAAGTTTGGAAAAGATTATCATAAAAGCGTGTTTGCTCAAACACTCAAAAGAAAGATTTTGATACGACAATAATCCTTCCTTAAACACACACACACACACACACACACAGATTCGCGCGCGCGTGCACACTTCTAGCGCCAGTTTGACTATGAGCTATTTTTAAAGATCGCTCGACTTGTTACCCATTTGCTTTACACGAAAAATGAGGTCATATTGCCCAAATCGAGGTCTTTATACGTACATGAAATGTTGGTAACTGTAAAGAAGAAAAAATGTATATATATTGATTGCTAGATAGATAAATAGATATGAAGGAGACTGAGATAGATAGATAGATAGATAGATAGATAGATAGATAGATACTGGGATAGATAGATAGATAGATAGATAGATATGAAAAGAAAGAAAGAAAGAAAGAAAGAAAGAAAGAAAGAAAGAAAGAAAGACACTGAAGTAGATTGATAGATAGATAGATAGATAGATTTGAAACGAAAGAAAGAAAGAAAGAAAGACACTGAGATAGATAGATAGATAGATAGATAGATAGATAGATAGATAGATAGATAGATTTGAAACGAAAGAAAGAAAGAAAGAAAGAAATTGAGATAGATAGATTGATATATAGATAGATAGGTCAATAGATAGATAGATAGATAGATATCAAGTTTTTTTTTATCAATAAGCATTAATTGCTTTTATAAATGATTGAATGAAGGGCTCAATCAAAATATTTGTATAGTGTTTAAATACATTATCTACTTTGCTTTTCTACCTTTAGTTAATAAACCGGCCAGAAAGAGGGGGTCTAGTTTATAAGGGACGATTTATGTATAATTTGACACTCGTAAGGGTCCAATTTCATGATACCTCATTTTCAGTTTGTCATGTCCAGTAAATCCTCTCTTTATGTCCATTTACAATTTTAACGTTAAGAAGTTTTTCTCAGCGTCCTTAAAACACACACACACACACACACACACATATATATATATATATATATGTGTGTGTGTGTGTGTGTGTGTGTGTATTTACCGACCCCTCTGCATGGGCAGGATGTGACACCAGGTCAATTTGTAAGCGGAGTTTAACAGGTTAGAATTCAAAGTTTTCTTTCTCCTAGACTGGTTGCACAACAAAGACTAAATGGCCCAGTCTTCCCGACTATTTATTCATAGTTAAAGGGAGAATGACTGGAAACATACCTTTCCAATGATATATATATATATATATATATATATATATATATATAGGGGTGCGAAAGATATACCTCCAGCATATTAAACTGACACCTGTGTGATGAGAGAAACTTAGCCAAGCGGTAATGGTTGCTCCACCTTGCTAATGTCTTACCGTTTCTTTTCTGACTTGATTTGATAGAATTTCCAACCTACTACAGTATGGATTTTGTATACGGAAAAGCATCATTCTGACATAAGATGAAATGAGCACGAAAAGCTCTCAGTGCTGCAATTACAGATTCACCAGTCTTAAAAACACATTTCAAGAGCAAATGTATGATATGCACCAGTCGTAGCCATAATCGTAACCGTTCCTATAGCAAAAGAAATTGTTTTTACGGAAGCAGAAAGATTATATATATATATATATATTATGAGAGTGTTGGTCGTCAGTAAATCACTATGTGGTTATGTGTCGAACCAAGTGCAATATAAGATGGAGAGTGCTCAATATCTATGATAGAGCTATTATAATAATAATGATAATAAATATATTTTATTATTTATTTAATCCATCGAAGCCCTCTACATATGTAGGATTCGACGCAGGGTTAATTTTGAAAGGAATTATACAAAGTTGAATTCAGAATTTTCTTTCTCTTAGATTGGTTGCCATACTACGGTTAAAGAGCCCAATCTGTCCTACTATTTACCGATTGTGGCCAGAAGAATTTTTGGATTCATTCCTTTCCCAAAGCTATTAGCACTTTGTGAAATATAAAGAGCCTCTTCCAGTATTTGAAATCGTATTACCACCTCCATTTCCTATGACGGTAACTATATATATATATATATATATATATATATATATATATATATATATATATAAGATCGGGAGGGCACCTCTCGTAGTGTAACGCTTGACTAGCAAACCTACACGAGTGAGTTCGATTTTCATTAAGTGCCCAATTCATTCGGCCTTGTGCCACATCGAAGCAAAGAGCTTTGTAAATTACTATACATAAGATCGGGATTATCTCAAAAGGTCACCATCGTAAGAAAATGCCCATGACTCGTAGTTTTACGAACAGTACGATAATCAGGCTGACAACAGTAATGCGTGGAGCTATTTGCTAGTAGATTCCTTTTTAACAAAAGCAAAAAATAACTAAGTGTTCTTCTTTTCGGATCGCTCATTCACTCTCTTTATCTTCGTTTGTTTTTTGTTGTTGTTTTTTTTTTTTTCTTTGTGCTATTTTTGCTGTGAATTATGCAAATTAGTCAGGAGATAAGTGGCACAACAGAACCTATTTGCATGCCGACTTTTTTTATTCGAAGTCTTTCGATTTAATAATCAATTTGCACCCAAAGACGGTAGACTCGGTTTCCATATGATTGTGTAATGGTTATTATCGTAGGAAATGAACACAGCGACCCAAGTTCAAATCCTGGTCGAGGATGTTTGTATTTTACATCGCGTTAAAACTCTTAGGAAAGCCCTGAATCCAACTTATTCTCCCTCCATCTATGAGTAAATAGTAGGAGAACCTGGGCTCTTTAACCTTCGGAAAGGGATGCCTCTCAGTATTCTTCTTTCAGCTATAGGTAAATAGTTGGGCTGACTAGGCTCTTCAACCTTGGGAAAGGTACGAATCCAACTATTGTTCTTCCAGTTACGGGTAAATAGTTAGACAGACTTAGCACTTTATCTTTGGTACGTCAACCAATCCAGGAGAAGGAAAACTCTGAATTCAAGCCTGTTATACCCAGCTTAAAAATTCAGTATTTTATTGCTATACATCGTATGAGATGACTGACTAATTTTTATGATGTCAACTTCAAATGAACAGCTACAGCAGCAATTGGAATACAGCCTACTAGAGCCTGATTGTTACAGCTGGTGAATTTCAAAAATGCAATCTGGACGTGAGGACACTTTAGAAGAATTATATGCAATAAAATTCTGTTTTAAAGTTGGAAAAACGGATGGAATTCTTCAGACTGCTTTTCGACCATCTTGCATGAATCGAGAATCAGTTTTTGAGTGGCATAAGAGATTCAAGGAAGGCAGAGAGTCTGTGAGGGATGATGAGAGGTGTGCGAGGAGTAAGGAAGTCAATACACCACAGTTGATTGGCCAAAGAGTTAGGGTTAGGGTTACTATGTTGAGGTTTTAAGGGAGTTCAGAAAGAGATTCCTTGGGAAGAGGCCAGCACTCTTCAAATCGGGTCAGAGGCATTTCCACCAGGACAATGCACCAGTCCACAACTCCATCCTTGTCACTGACTATTTGACCAAGATGGGCATCAAGACAGTTCCTCAGCCTCCCTAAGTCCAGACCTTGCTCCCTGTGACTTTTGGTTATTCCCTAAGCTCAGAGGCTATCCTTATGAGACAATTGAGGAGATGAAAGAGGCTGTGACGAAGGTCATTGACATGCTCACACAAGAGGATTTCGATGGGGCCTTCGAGAAGTTGTTGGAACGGTACAACAAGTACATTGCAGCCGGAGGAGATTACTTCGAAGGGTACTAGAGTTTCATGTGTGTACTATCAATAAAAGTGCCCATACGAAAAAAGTCTGGAAACTTATTTAATGATCCTCGTATATATAGACGTATATTTGTCAGTCAATATATATATATATATATATATATAATTGTGCACTATATGATTTTTAACCAGTTATGGTGGGCTTCATCCGCCAATTGACAGGTTGTATTTTTTGTCCCAACGGGTGTCTAACCACCCTTCTTACAATGTATGTCTTTTGTTGGTAGCGGTTTAGTCACCGATCAACGAACCCATTAAGTAATCCGACCGAAATAAAATCAACGACCGGAGGACCTCACTATTACCGGTCCAGCTTGCTAGGCCAAGGGACTGGTCCTGTAAATGCCATACACCACCGAGAATATCCCCGCAAAAGCCTGGAGGGAACGCTCAACATTTTCTTGTCACAGTGAAAAAGTGGATAAAACGACAAGCAAAAGACGAAACAGGTAGTTGTGGTCTCAGTGTTGTGTGTGGGTGAAACTCAAATCAAGTGGACTCCAGAGGTAGACCTGAAAAAAACTGCTGCGTCATCCCTTCGGGTTCAGGCAGCTTTTTTTTTTTAGGGTAATGCTGCCAACTCTACACGGAGAAAACCGAGAATAAAGGTCCAAAGAATCCTCCTGACAAACTGTGGTCCATGGACATCTCTCTAGCAGTGGAAAAGGTACTTTATGAAAAGGTACCCTACCTAACCATCAAAGAAAGAAAGAAAGAAAGAAAGACTAAGATTTATGAGTACAAAAGAAAGAAAGAAAGAAAGAAAGAAAGCGGGATAGATAGATAGATAGATAGATAGATAGATAGATAGATAGATAGGAAAAGAAAGAAAGAAAGAATTATGGGTACAAAAGAAAGAAAGAAAGAAAGAAAGAAAGAGAGAAAGAAAAATCAGGGTATTTAGATAGATAAATAAGAAAGAAAGAAAGAAAGAAAGAAAGAAAGAAAGAATTATGGGTACAAAAGAAAGAAAGAAAGAAAGAAAGAAAGAAAGAAAAATCAGGATAGATAGATAGATAGATAGATAGATAGATAGATAGGAAAAGAAAGAAAGAAAGAACGAAAGAAAGAAGACATCTCTATTATTTGCTTGTCCTAGTATCCATGGTAAATACTTTTGACAGAAATAAATTACATTTTATATTAAATAATGTAGATAAAAAGATGTACACTACAGAGTGGTGAGGGTTCCCGTTGGGTAGTGGTTAACGTTCTGGACTGGAACAGTGTTGTAAGCGAGTTCGAACTTCAATTGTGCTATAACGTTCATTTTTGGATTTATACCCTTCCTCTACAGGGATGTCTTTAGCGTTAAATAACACGCGAAGTTTGATATACCATTAAACAAAGAAACCAAACCAAATACTATACAGTGTGATACTGACCAAGTGCCTAACGCAGACCCCAAAATA